>JAFLJL010018681.1:26630-31630 GCA_018398815.1 Conus ventricosus | reverse complement strand
GTGTGTGTTTCTGTGTGTCTGAGGAGTGAGTGGTATGGTGTGGGGTTTGTGTGTGTGTGGTGTTGTGTGTGTGTGTGTGAGTGTTGTGTGTGTGTGTGTGTGTGACAGAGAGGGGGGGGGGTGTGTGGTGTTTTGTGTTGTTTGAGAGGTGTTAATGAGGAGTGTGTGTGTTTTGTGTGTGTGTGTGTGTGGGGTGAGTGGGGGGTGTGTGTGGTTGTGTGTGTGTGTGTGTGTGTGTGTGTGTTGTGTGTGTGTGTGTGTTGTGTGTGTTTTTGGGGTTTGGTGCCGTGTCCTTGGTGCGGTGTGTGAACAAAACATATATACTCATGTACATAACACTGTAAGTCACAGGACTTGAACTAAGCACAGTGTGAATGTTGCTTACATAATGCATGCCACAAGCACACTCCCCGCATCACATGAAACCAACTAGAAATTTGGCCTGAACAGTAAACTGCTTTACACTTCAATTAACGCACCTGCGTGCACGCGCACACACACACACACAACACACACCACACACACACACACACACACACACACACACACACACACACACACAGTAAGACATCAGTGGGTTTAGATGGCATATCTAATGAAATCCTTAATCATCTTCCACAAAATGTAATACATTTTCTCCTCTCGTTTTTTCAGAAATGTTGGGAAATGGAAAATGCCTATGATTTGGAAACAATCTATTGTTGTTCCAATTCATAAGAAGGGAAAACCTATGAAAGATATAAGTAGTTATCGCCCCATTGCTTTAACGTCAAACACATGTAAATTAATGGAAAAAAATTATATTAAAAAGATTAGTTCACCATTGCAATAAACATAACATAATTCCTATCAATCAAGCTGGATTTCAAACAGGTAGATCCACAATTGAACACTTGGTTAAACTTTCTACCCAGGTAAAACATCAATTTGCACGTCGCAAGAACATATTAGCCACATTTTTTGACATTCGTAAGGCCTACGAACATATATGGCATAAGCGCTTGCTGTATAAAATTAAGAATATTGGTATTAATGGTAATATGTTTAATTATATCAAGAGTTCCTTCATTGCCGGTCTATTCAAACACGAATAGAAATACTTATTCAATCCCTAGGCCTTACAGATGGGTCTACCCCAAGGTTCTGTAATTTCACCAATGTTATTCAACATCTGATTTATGATCTACCAAAAGGTCTCTCAAAAGATACAGAATTAGCTCAGTATGCTGACGACATATGTTTATGGGTGAAAGTAACTATGAAACGCCATACTTCTCTACGATCTCTGAATTACATCAAAATCAAATACCAGCATGAGCTCAATAAAATAAACAAATTCTTACATGAAAATGGGCTTTCCCTTTCAACAGAAAAAACTCACATGACGCTTTTCAACTCTGGTTATGATCCAGAAAAGCTACCAAAATTTACATTGGATGGTATAATTTTAAACTATGTTAAAAACGGTAAATTTCTAGGAGTCATATTAAGTAGCAAACTTACGTGGAATGCACACATTGATTACATTCTAAACAAAGCAAGGAAAAGTTTAAACTTCCTTAAAATTATAAATAAACAATCCTGGGCTCAAGATTCTAAAACATTAACCGTCTTAGCAAATGCTTTAGTTCGTTCAAGACTTTGCTATGCTCAAGAAGTTTTCTTTAATGCACCTCAATATCTTTTAAATAAACTTCAAAGTGTTGATTGCAAAGCTTATAAAATTGCCCTTGGAGTCCCCACACATACATCAAATTTAGGGACATACAATGAGGTAGGTGTTTTACCACTCACAGACTTCCGAAAAGCTTCTGCTTCAAAGTTTGTTTTGAAAAGTTTCTCACAAAAAAATTTTTGTTCTCAAGAGGTATGCTTAGATTCAGAAAAGGACTTTGGAAAGCGTGCTCAAAACATACTCTCAACAAAATCTATCTGTTCTTATTCTGGCGATCTTCTGAGAAAAACTAATATAGATCAAAATAACATTGCTAAAAATCCAACGTTTTCTCCAATGCCAAAATGGGAACAATCGACAGCAATCTTTGATATAGAATACACAGATTTATCAAAAAATGACTCACCTAATGTTTTAAAAACTCATGTATGCTCTCATTTAGAAAATAATTACAATAATCATTTAAAAATATATACGGATGGTTCAGTGCTTGATAATTCAAATTCAGGAGCAGCTTTCGTAATCCCTAGTTTACAAATTCAAAAGTTATTTTATCTTGGTAACAACTTATCTATATACAGTGCAAAACTATTTGCTATATTGAAGTCCTTTGGGATTTCATACTAACTTTTCCTACAAACAACAGTCAACTTTTAATATGTGCTGATTCGAAAGCAGGGCTTCTTTCGATAAAGTCTCCTAATTCACGCATACGCCAAGATATGATAATTGAAATAAATCATTTAATACACTTTCTTTCAATCAAAGGAATTACTGTGACTTTTTGCTGGGTGCCTTCTCACTGCGGCATATATGGAAACGAAAGAGTAGATCGAGCTGCAAAACAAGCAGCCCAAAATAGTAATGATGCTGTTTCCGTAAATGTTCCATTAGATTTAACAGAATGCTATTCAATTATTATAGAAAATCTCACGAAAATGCTAAACTCTTATTGTTAAATACAGACGTACAGTATAGTCGTAATTGTTTTAATCACCATGGCAGAGACAACAAAACCAGACCACCCAGCGTTTATTTGCTCATCTAGAGAGATTGAGAGTCTTATTCATAGACTTCGTTTAAACTCAATCAAAACAAAATACTGTAACAATGTCAGATGTATGTGCGGAGAATCCTTAAGTGTCAATCATATATTGACACGTTGTTCAAAAACAAAAGACATTTTTAAGAAATTGGGTATTGACGGTTTCACTGATGGATCGACTCCTTTGTCTTTATCTAGCATACTTAACAATTATTCTGTTCTTCAATCTGTATGTAAAGGTTTATTGCATAGTTCACTGAGTATTTATTTGTAAAATTGTTAATTTATTGATTTGATAATTCAATTGTCCATTGTTACTAGTTTATCTATTCATTTATATAATTAGGATCAAGGTGGGGTACATGACAATACGTAGGACAAAAGGGATACATTTTTATTCCATTTTTGTAAACCTTGTTACAGACATATCCACTTATTCTCATTCACTCACAAACTCACTATTCAATTTTGTTAACCTTATTACAGACACATCCACTTATTCTCATTCACTCTCAAACTCGCTATTCAAATTTTTGTTAATTTTATTATAGACACACCCGCTTACTCTCATTCACCCACAAACTCACTATTGTCTGAATCACTTTCAGTGGAAGGACACTAAATTGAAGAACACACACACACACACACACACACACACTCACACACACACACACACACACACACACTCAGCCCATGTGTAGAATAATGAATAGATGGACACACTAACATACACACACAAGGATACATGCTTGTTTGTATGTGCGAAACACGGGCATATGTACACACAGTAATAATAATAATAATAATAATAATAATGAATATTTCTATAGCGCAAATCCTAAATTAGCTCTAAGCGCTTTACAATACAAGGACTAACGAAAACACGCACGCACGCCCGCGCACACGCGCGCACGCACACACACACACACACACGCACGCACACACACACACAACACACACACACACACACACACACACACACACACAACACACACACACACACACACACACACAAACCGCATACTCAGGCACGGGGAAGCACATACGCACAGCACACACGGGGAAAGCAGACATGCACAACCACTCACGCACACCTCGCACACACACACCACACACAAACTGACATCTGTGTATGACCGGGACTTTTGAATTATCAGCCGAAATAGACTGTAAAAAGATGAGTTTTTAGTTTCGTTTTAAAGACTGGAAAAGAGTCACAGTGCCTGATGTCGTGTGGAAGAGAATTCCAAGTTTTAGGAGCCAGGAAGGAGAAGGAACGATCCCCCCTTCTTTTGCATTTGAATCTGGGAGGAACCAGGAGCAACGAGTCAGAAGACGAGCGAAGGGTTCTAGCTGGGCAGTATAACTTTAGAAGGTCAGACAGATAGGCTGGAGTTCCAGATTTAACAGCATTGAAACAGAGGCATGCGATTTTATATGTCACCCTGGCTTTGACCGGCAACCAGTGAAGTCTGCATAATAATAGTTGAGGGTGTTCTTTGAAGGGAGCTTTGAGGATTAGTCTAGCAGCACAGTTTTGAACGTGCTGAAGTTTTTTGGTGAGGTAGTCGGGAAGGCCTGCTAGTAGAGAATTACAGTAATCGAGACGCGAAAGCACGAGAGAAGTGGTGAAGTTTTGGTTGCCTCAGTGGTAAGGAGATGTCGGATAGCACCTATACGTCTAATTTCCAGAAAGCATATTTTACAGACATGGTCACCTGTGCCTTCATATCAAGATCGCTGTCGACAAAGACACCAAGGTTTTTAACCTTTTCTGAGAAGGGAATAACAGTACTGCAGATCAGAAGTGAAGAATTTACAGAAAGAGCGGGTGTTTTTGCTGCTGGGAAACTGAACAGCAAGGCTTCAGTTTTGGTCGTGGTTTAGCTGAAGTTTGTTTTCAGCCATCCAGTCCCGAACGACGGACACACATTCAACAATTCGCCCTTCATTTGGTCAAGCTCAGAGGCATTCCCCGAGCGTCTTAGCTGGGTGTCGTCGGCAAACATCTGGTGAGGACAGAGTGAGTTTCAAGGATCTGAGAAAGAGGATGCGTGTACATTACAAAGAGTACAGGTCCAAGGACGGAGCCCTGTGGAACCCCAGATTTCAGCTTGGCTAAACGAGATCTGACGTTGTTGACAACGACTGACTGGTGTCTATCTGACAGGTATGACTTGAACCATTGAAGGGCTGTTCCTGTAACCCCGAAATAGTGCTGCAGACGTTGCACAAGAATGGAGTGATCAATTGTGTCGAAAGCAGCGGATAGATCGAGTA
>JAFLJL010018681.1:0-15000 GCA_018398815.1 Conus ventricosus | reverse complement strand
TTGTCCCTGTCCACACTGCCACAACAAGCAAACAGCACGCTTTCAGCCTGGCCTGAGCCCTGTCCACACCAGCCACAGACAGAGCAAACCAGCACCGTTTCATTCAAGCCTGGTCTGACTGTCCACACGTCAACAGACAGACAAACAGCACCTTTCACATCCTGGTCTGCCCTGTCCACACGCCACAGACAGAGCCAACAGCACCTTTCAGCTGGTCTGCCTGTCCACCCTGCCACATACAGAGCAAACACAACCATTCAGCCTTGTCTGTGGTGCCCTGTCCACCCTGCACAGACAGAGCAAACAGCATCTTCCTTTCAGCCCTGGTCTGCCTGTCCACACTGCCACAGACAGAGCAAACAACAGCACCTTTCAGCCTGGACTGTGTGTGTGCCCTGTCCACACTGCACAGACTAGAGCAAACAGCAACTTTCATCCTGGTCATGCCCTGTCCACACTGCCACAGACAGAGCAAACATCACCCTTTCAGCCTGGTCTGCCCTAGTCCACCTGCCACAGACAGAGCAAACAGCACCTTCAAGAAGCTGGTCTGTCCGTCCCACTGCCAACAGACAGACAAACAGTCACCTTTCAGCCTGGTCTGCCCTTGCCACATAAGCAACACACTGCACAGACCTAGCAAACAGCACTTTCAAGCCTGGTCTGTTCCTGTCCACACTGCCACAGATCAGAGCAAACAGCACCTTTCAGCTGGTATGGTCCCTGTCCACACTGCCACAGACAGAGCACACAACACCTTTCAGCCTGGTCAGCCCTGTCACATACTGCAAAACAGACGAGCACACAGCACCTTTCATCCTGTCTGCCTGCCCACACTGCCACAGACAGCAAACAGCACCTTCAAGCCTGGTCTGTCCTGTCCACACTGCCACAGACAGTGCAAACAGCTCCTTTCAGCCTGTCTGTTCCTGTCCTCACGCAACAACTGTCAATGCAAACAATGCCTGATCAGCCAATTTGCACACACAATCCACAACCCCATGATACTGAAGCGTGGTCATCGGTCACAATTGTGACATTTTGTGCCAGTTGTGACATTTTTGTGCCAGTTGTGTGACATTTTGTGCCCAGTTGTGACCATTTTGTGCGGCGAAGACTGCACAAAATGACACTACTCGCAGTTGTGACAATGTGTACACCTATATCCTCCTTTTCCAATTCACATCTTGCACAAAATGTCACACCACTGTCATCTTGTTTAGTTCCGCACGCTTTCAAGAAAGCGAGCAGACTGATAGCGTTCCTCGTGTCTGTTTTTGTGTTTATTTTAATTTTATTTTGTGTGTGTGTGTGTGTGTGTGTGTTGTGTGTGTGTGTGTGTGTGTGTGTGTGTGTGTGTGTGTGTGTGTGTGTGTGTGTGTGTGCGTTGTGGGTGTGGTTGTTGTGTGTGTGCGTGCGTGCGTGCGTGCGTGCTGCGTGCGCGTGCGTGCGTGCGTGTGTGTGTCTGTCTGTCTGTCCTTCCCACGTCGGCCAAAACGGACATTTTGGCATGTCTCTTCAACCACTTAAGACAGCCTTTCTCAAATTTGTTTGTTGATTAGGTAAGGTATGCATGTTCCTATTCGCAAAAAATCAGGTCCAAAGGTCAAATTCAAGGTCACGCTGATCGTTGAACACCCAGTTCCCGTTTCCCTGCAATATTTTCCATATCTTTCAAGCTAGATTTTCCAAACATGATACACGGTGCACAGCCTGGAACAACAGCTGACAGCACCCGGGTGCCTGCGCACACCGTGAAGCATAGAAGAGAGAAGAGATATAGAGAGAGAGAGAGAGAGAGAGGAGAGAGAGAGAGAGAGAGAAGAGAGAGAGAGATAGAGAAAAGAGAGAGAGTGAAGAGATAGAGAAAAGAGAAGAGCGAAGAGAAACGAGAAGAGAGAGTGAAGAAGATGAAAAGAAAAGGAGGAAGAGGAAGAAGAGAAGAAGAAGCAAAGGACCTGCCCCCTGCCGAAGAATAAAGAAAACTCCGAGCCTCTCTAAATGGAGAAAACAGCTAAATGTACCTAAAACTTGTATGAGAAAAAAATAGGACAATTATATACACGTGACAATTACATGCATAGCCTACAATGCATAGACGGATCTATGGAACAACTGCTCAAGACTAACAAAGTGCAAAAGAGATGAGCATGCAATCAAGACAAATCGTGTTGTTTCTATTTGCCTCATCAACCAACTTGGGTCATCTCTCGTCAGCTGTCACCACGTAACATGTCAGTGAATACAGACTAAAAGTATAAATCATTATAAAATTGAAAATTATAATTGCAAGCCAAATTGAAAAACGCAAAAAACACACAAACCTAAAAAAATAACCTAGGACATCATAGAGTATTTCCACCCATTCATCCACCCACCCACACACCACACCCACATCAGATGAAGATAGAGTTTGTGATAATTTGTAGCAGCATCATTTAAAAAAAGGCATACAGGTCACAAATTGTCACAATCTTCTGCTGTGAATCACTGCCACAAAATGTCATTGTGATATTTTGGGCATTGGTGACATTTTAACAGACGTCGTTCACGCCTTTAAACGCCAGGGCCGCACACTGATACGGCTTTGGTGATTAGACCTCGGCTCGGCAGCCCTTCTACCAGTCCTCTTCACGAAAGGAAAAATCAAACGACAAAAAGCCCTCAACAATAAACAAGTAGGGTAAAATCTTGCGCCCACTAGAAAACATAACTCCAAAGGAATGCTGCTAACGACGCGAATCGTCCTGGCAGCATGACAGCACAGAGCACACAGAACACAAAGAAAACATGAACAGCACAGAGCACACAGAACAACAAGGAACATGAAAGCACAGACACACAGAACAAGAAACGTGACAGCACAGAGCCACAGAACAGACAAAGGAAACAAATGACAGCACAGACACACAGAACAAACAACGGAAACATGACAGCACAGAGCACACAGAACAGCAAGGAAACATCTCCAATGAAGAGCCTCCAAGCTTACCCACATTCCCCATTACGAAACACATCCTACACAGCATCAACACTGGAGAAATGAAATAATACAATGTCACTTTTATTCTAGACTGGCACAGCCTTTTAAACTTGAATACAGTCAGACAAATACAAAGACGGACAGAAACAAACACAAACAACTACCTCGATTTAATTGAAACAAAATTAAAAATCATTTCATATTTAATTTCGTTTCAAAGAAAGCCCTGTTTCAGGCTACCACTACTTCCCAGTGTGCTGGCAATTTCGTTGCAGAGTTGGCGCGTTGTGTTGTGTTTGTTTGTGGTGTGGTGTGTGTGTGTGTGTGTGTGTGTGTGTGGTGAGTGTTGTGTGAGTGCGTGGTGTGTGTGTGTGTTGTTGTTTGTGTGTGTGTTGTGTGTGGTGTGTTGTGTGTGTTGTGTGTGTGTGTGCGTGTGTGTGTGTGGACACGACTCACAGTGCCTGACTGCACGGTAAGTGTATATTTCTGATCACTATTAACAATTATTTTTTTTTTACAGCATTTAGTATCTTTCCTGACTAAGTAAGTACTTTATTCGTTTGAACATATTTCACAGCCTATAGTAGTTTGACTAAGAACCAAACCTACACATCTACAACACAACAAACACTTGGGAGAATGGAACAACTGACACATCTACACATCAACAACAGCTGAGAAGTGAACAACCTGAACACTTCACACACAACAACAGCTGGAGAAGTGAACAGACCTACACATCTACAACAGCAAACAACTGCTGGAGAAGTGAACAGACCTGACCACATCTACCAAGCAACAACAGCTGGAGAAGTGAACAGAAGACTGACACATCTACACAGCAACAACAGCTGGATAATGAACAGACCTGACACATCTACACAGCAACAACAGCTGACAAGTGAACCAACCTACACATCTACACAACACAACAGCTGGAGAAGTGAACAAACACAGAACTACGTAGATTCAGGACTGGCACAGCCTTTTCCATCCTCCAATAAGAGTCAAACGAACACAACACCAATCAAAATAACGAAACACACACACACACACACAACACACACACACACACACACAACAAACACACACACACACACACACACACACACACACACACACCACACAGACTACACACTACACATCACACACACACCACACACACACACACACACACACACACACCTCAACGCCACGCACGCGCGCACGCACAGCACACACGCACGAATTCGTTCCGTTCCTATTTATGTTTCATACGTCATTGCTTTATACGTTTCGCTAAAGACTCTTTTCTTCTTTTGTTCTTTTCTATTCACTCATAGCACGACACTAACATCAAGAAATTACTGCCCGTAGATCGGTACACCCCACTGTTCACAACCCCCACCAAGCCTAGGACTGCTCATCAAGAAATGCTCTCGGGAAGGTTGGGCTGTGTGTGTGTGTGTGTGTGTGTGTGTGTGTTGTGTTGTTGTGTGTGTGTGTGTGTGTGTGTGTTGTGTGTGGTGTGTGTGTGTGGTGTTGTCGCGCGCGCGCGCGCCCAATATGTGTCAACATCACGAAACGGGAACATTCCCAGATCAGTTATTTGTTGTGTTGTTCTTCTTCTTCTTCAATGTCGTTGTTGTTGTTTAAATCCAGTTTAACCCCTGCTGTGTCTGTCTGGTCCAGTGATGTAACTCAGTGCATAACACTGACCACCTCGCTCTGTCCTGTGTTACAAACCTTCCATCCCGTGGCTCCCAGTTGATACTGTTCATCTGAGTCCTGTCCCGTGTTGAAGACACACAACAACACACACACACACTCACACACACACACACACACACACACATACACACACACACACACACACACACTACACACACACACACACACACATACACACACACACACACACACACACACACACACAACACACACCACACACCACAACAACACACACCACAACACACACACACCACACACACACACACACACACACACCACGGAGCGCCGCGCACAGGCACGTAGGCACGCAAGCACACACACACACACAACACACACACACACACACACACACACACACCGCAACACACACACACACACCCACACACTACACACACACACACACACTACAACACACAACAGCACACACACACACACACACACACAACACACACACACCTCTTAACACGTATTCGTCGTTGACGTATACGTTTTCTATGTCATTGCTATACTTTTCCTATGTCATTGCTGATACGTTTTCCTAGGTCCATTGCTGATACGTTTTCCTATGTCATTGCTGATACTTTTCCTATGTCATTGCTGCTTACGTTTTTCCCTATGTCATCGCTGATACGTTTTTTCCTATGCATTTCTGATAACGTTTTTCCTATGACTTTCTGATACGTTTTTCCTATGTCATTGCGCTGATAGCACTTTCCTAGTCCATTGCTGATTTACGTTTTCCTATGTTCATGCTGATACTTTTCCTATTCATTGCTGAAACGTTTCGTGAAGAATTTCGGTTTTGTTCGTTTGTTTTGTTGTTGTTTTTGGTGGGGGGGGGGGGTTCCCCTTTATATTTCTATACCATCAATAGCAAAAGCACGACCACAGCAGAGAAATACTGCCGTAGATCGGTACACCACTGTCACAACCCCACCATGCCAAGGACAACGTCAATGTTCTAGGTTCATATTCCTTCCGACTTGGGGTGGGAGAGGGTGGGGTGGTACGGGAGGGGGGGGGGGTCTTCGACAACGGACACAGTCGTGTAGTGCTTTCGCAAAACTGCTGAGCTCACAATGCCAAAGGAAGGAAGATTTTCCTCTAGACCAAACTAACAACAACAACAACAACAACAACAACAACAACAACACCCAGCACATACGGGCTGCCGCAGTCAAGAAAATCTTGATCGAACAGTTCCATGCAAACCATCCTCTCTCCCATGCGACGTTGTTTATCTGTGCCGTGACGTGCGGGTGGTGGAGGGTGAGGGGAAAGAGTGGGGGCAGAAAGGAAGGAGGAGGGAGGGGTTACAGACACCCGTTTGTTAGAGGATCAGAGGGGTGGTGGAGGGGGTTACAACACCAGGTATTGTTGAGGAGAATCAGAGGGGTGGTGGGAGGTTTACAGACACCAGGTTGTTAGAGATCAGAGGGGAGGTGGGAGGTACAGACATCAGTTTGTTAGAGATCAGAGGGGAGGGTAGGTTACAGACACCAGTTTTTAGTGGATCAAGGGGGAGGGGGGAGGGTTACAGACACAGGTTTTCTTAGAGGATCAGAGGGGGGAAAGGGGGAGGGTTACAGACACCCAGTTTGTTAGAGATCAGAGGGGGAGGTGGGGTGGGGGTTACAGACACCAGGTTTTGTTAGAAGCAGAGGGGAGGTGGAGGGTTACAGACCCCAGGTTTGTAGAGGATCAGAGGGTGAGGGGGAGGGTTTACAGACACCATTTGTTAAGAGGATCAGAGGGAGGAGGGAGGGGTAACAGACACAGGTTAGTTAGAGTATCAGAGGGGAGGTGAGGGTTACAGAACATCCCGGTTTGTTAGAGGATCAGAGGGGAGGTGGTAGGGGTTACAGACACCAGGTATGTTAGAGGATCAAGGGGGGAGGTGGGAGGGGTACAGACACCAGATTTGTTAGAGACAAGGGGAGGTGGGGTGGGGTTACAGACACGTTTTGTTTAAGAGGATCAGAGGGGGAGGGGGGAGGGGTTTACAGACCCCAGGTTTTGTTAGAGGATCAGAGGGGAGTGGAGGGTTACAGAACACCAGGTTTGTTAGAGATCAGATGGGTGGGGGGTGGGGTTACAGACACCAGGTTTTTTAGCGGATCAGAGGGGGGGTGGGGTTCCAGACACCAGGTTTGTTAGAGGAACAGAGGGGGGAGGTGGTAGAGGGTTACAGACACCAGTTTGTTATTAGAGGATCAAGGGGGAGGTGGGGTGGGGTTACAGACACCAGGTTTGTTAGAGGATCAGAGGAAGGTGGGAGGTGTTACAGACAACCAGGTTTGATAGAGGATCAAGGGGCGGGGGGAGGGGTTACAGACACCAAGGATTGGGTTAAGGATCAAGGGGGTGGTGGGAGGGGTTCCAGACCCCAGGATTTGTTAGAAAGGATCAGATGGGTGGGTTGGGAGGGGTTACAGACACCAGGTTGATTAGAGATCAAGGGAGGTGGGAGGGTTACAGACACCAGGTTTTGTGTAGAGGATCAGAGGGGAGGTGGAGGGGTTACAGACACCAGGTGTTATTAGGAGATCAGAGGGGGGAGGTGGGAGGGGTTACAAGACACCAGGTTAGTTAAGGATCATAGGGGAGTGAGGGGTTTACAGACACCAGTTTGTTAGAGGATCAGAGGGGAGTGGGGTGGGGGTTACAGACACCAGGTTTGTTAGAGGATCAGAGGGGAGTAGGAGGGGTTACAGACACCAGGGTTGTTAGATGGATCAGAGGGGGTGGGGGGGTTACAGACAACCAGTTTTTGTTAGAGATCAGAGGGGGAGGTGGAGGGGTTACAGACACCAGTTTGTTAGAGGATCAGAGGGGAGGTGGGGAGGGTTACAGACAACCAGGTTTGTTAGAGGGATCGAGGGGAGGTTGGGTGGGGGTTACAGACACCATTTGTTAGAGGATCAGAGGGAGGTGAGAGGGGTTACAGACACCAGGTTTGGTTAGAGGATCAGAGGGGGAGGGGGGGAGGTGTTACAGATCATTCCTGGTTTGTATAGAGATCAGAGGGAGGTGGAGTGGTTACAGACATCCAGGTTTGATAAGGAATCAGAGGGGGAGTGGGGTTACAGACACAGGTTGTTAGAGGTAATCAGAGGGAGGGGGAGGGGTTACCAGACACTCCAGGTTTGTTAGAGGATCAAGGGGGATGTGGGGTGGGGTTACAGACACCAGGTTTTGTTATGAGGATCAGAGGGGAGTGGGAGGGGTTACAGACACCAGTTTGTTAGAGGATCAAGAGGGGAGGGGGAGGGTTACAGACACCAGTTTTAGAGGATCAGATGGGGAGGTGGGAGGGGTTTACAGACTCCAGTTTGTTAAGGATCAGAGGGGAGGTGGAGGGTTACAGACACCAAGGTTTGTTAGAGGATCTGAGGGGGAGGTGGAGGGGTACAGACACCAGGTTTGTTAGAGACAGAGGGGGAGGTGGGAGGGTTCCAGACACCAGGTTTGTTAAGGAACCAGAGGGGGAAGTGGGAGGGGTTACAGACACCAGGTTAGTTAGAGGATCAGAGGGGGAGGTGGGAGGGGTTACAACCCCCAGGTTTGTTAGAGGATCAGAGGGGGAGGGGGGGGGTTACAGACACCAGGTTTGTTAGAGGATCAGATGGGGAGTGGGAGGGGTTTACAGACAACCAGTGGTTTGTTAGAGGATCAGAGGGGTGGTGGGAGGTTACAGACACCCGTTTGTATTAGAGGATCAGAGGGTGGGTGGGAGGGTTACAGACACCAGGTTTGTTAGAGGATCAGAGGGGGGGTGGGGTGGGGTTACCGAACGACCCGGTCTTGTTAGAGGAACAAGGGGGAGTGGAGGGTTACAGACCCAGGTATGTTAGAGGATCAGAGGGGGAGGTGGGAGGGGTACAGACACCAGGATTGTTAGAGGATCAGAGGGGGGTGGGTGGGGGTTTACAACACCAGGTTTGTTAGAGATCATAGGGGAGGTGGAGGGTTACAGACACCAGGTTTGTTAGAGGATTCAAGGGGGAGGATGGAGGGGTTACAAACACCGTTAGTTAGAGGATCCGAGGGAGGTGGGAGGGTTACAGACACCAGGTATGGTAGAGGATCAGAGGGGGAGGTGGGAGGGGATAAGCACCAGTTTTGTTAGAGGATCAGAGGGGAGGTGGGAGGGGTTTACAGAGACACCAGATTGTTAGAGGATCAGAGGGGGTGGGGTGGGGTTTACAGAGACACCAGGTTTGTTAGAGTGATCAGAGGGGAGGTGGAGGTTACAGACACCAGGTTTGTTAAGAGCAAGGGAAGGTGGGCGGGTTACAGACACCAGGTTTGGTTAAGTATCAGAGGGGAGGTGGGAGGGGTTACAGACACCAGGGTTTGTTATAGATCAGAGGGGGAAGGTGGGAGGGTTTACAGACACCAGGTTGTTAGAGGATCAGAGGGGTGGTGGGAGGGTTACAACACCAGTTTGTTAGAGATCAGAGGGGAGGTGGGAGGGTTACAGACACCAGTTTGTTAGAGGATCAGAAGGGGGGAGGGGGCGGTTACCGACACCAGGTTTGTTAGAGGAACAGAGGGGAGTGGAGGGGTTACAGACACCCAGGTTTGGATAGAGGATCAGAGGGGAGGTGGGTGGGGGTTACAGACACCAGGTTTTGTTAGAGTATCAGAGGGGGAGGTGGGAAAAAAAAAGGGGTTACAGAACAACCAGGTTTTGTTAGAGGATCAGAGAGGGAGGGGGAGGGGTTTACAGACACCAGTTTGTTAGAGGATCAAGGGGAGAGGGAGGGGTTTACAGACACCAGTTTGTTAGAGGATCCAGAGGGGGAGTGGGGTTGGGTTACAGACACCCGGTTTTGTTAGAGATCAGAGGGGAGGTGGGAGGGGTTACAGACACCAGGTTTGTTAGAGGATCAAGGGGAGGGGGGAGGGTTACAGACACCAGGTTTTGTTTAGAGGAACATAGGGAGGTGGGGTGGGGTTAAAGACACCATGTTATTTAGAGGATCAGAGGGGAGGTGGGGTGGGTTACAGACACCAGTTTGTTTAGAGGATCAGAGGAGGTGGGGTGGGGGTTAACAGACACCACGTTTGTTAGAGGATCAAGGGTGGGGGTGGGTTACGAGACACCAGGTTTGTTAGAGGATCAGAGGGGGAGGTGGGGTGGGTTACAGACACCAGGTTATGTTAAGGATCAGAGGGGAGGGGAGGGGTTACAGACACGGGTTTGTTAAGATCAGAGGGGGCGTGGAGGGTTACAGACACCAGGTTGTAGGGATCAAGGGGAGTGGAGGGTTACAGACACCAGGTTATAGAGGATCAGAGGGAGGTGGAGGGGTTACAGACACCAGTTTTTGTTAGAGATCAGAAGGGGAGGGTGGGGTTACAGACACAGGTTTGTTTGAAGATCAGAGGGGGAGTGGAGGGGTTACAGACACCAGGTTTGTTTTAAGGATCAGAGGGGTGGTGGGTGGGGGTTACAGACACCAAGGTTTGTTAAGGATCAGAGGGGGGTGGTAGGGTACAGACACCAGGTTTTTTAGAGATCAAGGGGAGGATGGGGTGGTGTTACAGACACCAGGTTTTGTTAGAGGAATTCAGAGGGGAGGTGGGGTGGGTTACAGACACCAGTTGTTAGAGGATCAAGGGGGTGGTGGGCGGGGTTACAGACACCAGGTTGTATTAAGGAATAAAGGGGGAGGGGGGATGTACAGACACCAGGTTTGTTAGAGATCAGAGGGTGGTGAGTGGTGGTTACAAAACACCAGGATTTGTAGAGGCTCAGAGGGGGTGGTGGGAGGGGTTCGCAAACAACAAAAGCAAACACCATCACCCGAAAATGACACGTGAAACTTTGGTGCCAATAACGCTGATTCTCCATAGCAAATTCAGACATGACATGACAGACATGACATGATCATGGCCCTTGACAATGCTACTTATAGATCATGTTGTACAGAGGGTCACACGACACGACTGCTCCACATTCTCTTTGAATCTGTGTATCTTTACTGACCAGAGGGTGGTGGGGTGGGGGGTTAGGATGGATGAAATCAGGCCTACCTACACACAACCTTGATCCTGGGTGAGAGAGAGAGAGAGAGAGAGAGAGAGAGAGAGAGAGAGAGGAGAGAGAGAGAGAGAGAGAGAGAGAGAGAGAGAGAGAGAGAGAGAGAGAGAGAGAGAGATAAGGGGGACGATCACCGATTTTTGTGTTTCCTCGTATGCGTGTGTTTTTTCGCAGTTATTTACCTTTGATACCGAGCGCGCTCGCTCGATCGCTCTTTCTCTCTCTCTCTCTCTGGATAGAGCAGGTTTTGGGTTTTTATTTAGTGCTTTACAAAAAAAAGACAAAGTTAATGTTTTTCATCTGTAGAGACAGAGACGGACATGCAGACAAGAGAAAGGCAGCGAGGAGCGCTGAAGTTCGCCTTGACCTTAACAGCAAGGCCTTGACCTTAACAGCAAGGCCTTGACGGAAACAGCAAGGCCTTGACCAAAACGTTGCAGATTTTTGTTCTTTTTTTTTTTCTTTTTTTCTTTTTTTTTCTTCCTTTCTATTGTGGACAACGTCCGTCGTCTGGCACGTCGTGGTGGTGTCAAACGTATTTCAGGCCTCATCTACGAGGAGACCCGTGGTGTGCTCAAAGTGTTTTTGGAGAACGTTATCCGTGATGCCGTCACCTACACCGAGCACGCCAAGAGAAAGACTGTCACGGCTATGGACGTCGTCTACGCCTTGAAACGCCAGGGCCGCACACTGTACGGTTTTGGTGGTTAGACGCTCGCTGTCGGCAGCCCTTCTACCAGTCTCTTCACGAAAGGAAAAAAAAAAGCCCTTTTCAGGGCAACCACTACTTCCCAAGTGTGCTGGGCATTTTCGTTGCAGAGTTGGCTGGCGGTGTTGTATTGTTTTGTGTTGTTTGTGTGTGTGTGTGTGTGTGTGGTGTGTGTGTGTGTGTGTGTGTGTGTGTGTGTGTGTGTGTGTGTGTGGTGTGTGTGTGTGTGTGTGTGTGTGTGTGTGTGTTGTGTGTGTTGTGTGTGACACTGACTCGACAGTGCATTGATGGATGGGTAAGTGTATATTTCTGATCACTATTCAACAGCATTTAATATCTTCAGGACTGAGTAAATACGTTTGTTCGTTTGAAGAGTATAACAGCCTGTAGTGCCTTTGACTAAGAACCAACCTGACCCATCTACACAGCGACAACAGCTGGAGAAGTGAACAAACACAGACTAACGTCGATTCAAGACTGGCACAGCCTTTTTCGATCTTGAAAAGTCAAATGAACAAAACGACGAAAGTAACGAACAACACACACCACACACACACACACACACACACACACACACACACACACACACACACACACACACACACACACACACACACACACACACACACACTCACACACACACACACACAACACACCACACACACACACACACACCACACACACACACAAACATGAGCGCGCTCACAGGCACGTAGGCAAGCATGCACGCAGGCGCTCACGCGCACACACACACACACACACACACACACACACACACACACCACACACACACACACACACACACACACCACACACGCACACAACACACACACATACACACACACACACACACACCACACACACACACACACACACACACACACACACACACACACACACACACACAACACCACACACACACACACACACACGCACCGTTTACGTATGTTTTTATACGTCATTGCTTCTACTGTATTCCGTGGGGATAATAATTGTTTCCCCTGCTCTGAGAAAATTGTTTTCCTGAAGATGATGATTGTTTTCCCTGAGGATAATTAATTGTTTCCCCGAGGATATAACTGTTTTCCCTGTCTCCCTGAGGATAGTACATGTTTTCACTGTTTCCCTGAGGATAATAATTGTTTTCCCTGTTTCCCTGAGGATAATAATTGTTTTCCCTGTTTCCCCGAGGTTGATGACTGTTTACATTGGCATTACACACAAAGCTGTCTTTCCAAAATAGGATTCAATCGTGTGGACTGGAACACACTGAAAATCATCTGAAGTAAGCAACAATACAGATGTTAAAGATAATCACACTTCTTTTTTTTCCGCGTACGTAGGCTGATACTCCTGTGGACACTCCCTGTGTAGACAGGCTGATACTCCTTTGGACACTCCCTGTTATAGACAGGTTGATACTCCTGTGGACACTCCCTGTATAGAGAGCGATATCTCTGTGGACACTCCCTGTATAGACAGGCGATACTTTTTTGGACACTCCCTGTATAGACAGGTTGATACTCCTGTGGACACTCCCTGTATAGACAGGCTGGTACTCCTGTGGACACTCCCTGTATAGACAGGCTGGTACTCTGTGGAAACTCCCTGTATAGACAGGCTGATAATCCTTTGGACACTCCCTGTATAGACAGGCTGATACTCCTGTGGACACTCCTATGCATAGACAGGCTGGCACTCATGTGGACACTCCCTTATAGACAGGCTGGTACTCCTTTGGACACTCCCTGTGTAGACAGGCTGGTACTCCTGTGTACACTCCCTGTATAGACAGGCTGGTACTCCTGTGAACACTCTATATAGACAGGCTGTTACTCCTGTGGACACTCCCTGTATAGACAAGCTGGTGCTCCTTTGAACACTCCGGTATAGACAGGATGATATTCCTTTCGACACTCCCTGTATAGTCAGGTTGGTACTCCTTGGACACTCCCTGTATTAGACAAGCTGATGCTCCTGTGTACACTCCCTGTATAGTCAGGTTGGTACTCCTGTGGACACTCCCTGTATAGACAAGCTGATGCTCCTGTGTACACTCCCTGTATAGACAGGCTGGTACTCCTGTGGAAACTACCCTGTATAGACAGGCTGGTACTCCTTGAACACACCCTGTATAGACAGGCTGGTAACTCCTTTGGACACTCCCTGTATAGACAGGTGATACTCCTTTGGACTCTCCCTGTATAGACAGGCTGATACTCCTTTGGACACTCCCTGTATAGACAGGCTGATACTCCTGTGGACACTCCATGCATAGACAGGCTGATACTCCTTTGGACACTCCCTGTATAGACAGGCTGGTATCCTGTGGACACTCCCTGTATGACAGGCTGGTACTTCTGTTGACACCCCTGTATAGACAGGCTGGTACTCCTGTGGACACCCCTGTATAGTACAGGCTAGTACTCCTGTGGACACTCCCTGTATAGACAGGCTGGTACTCCTGTGGGCACTCCCTGTATTGACAGCTGGTACTCCTGTGGACACTCCCTGTACAGACAGGCTGATTACTCCTGTGGACACTCCCTGTATAGACAGGCTGGTACTCCTGTGGACACTCCCTGTATAGTACAGGCTGATTACTCCTGTGGACCACTCCCTGTATAGACAGGCTGGTAACTCCTGTGGACACTCCCTGTATAGAGAGGCTGATACTCCTGTGGACACTCCCCTGTATAGACAGGCTGGTACTCCTGTGGACACTCCCTGTATAGACAGGCTGATACTCCTGTGGACAACTCCCTTTGTAGACAGGCTGGTACTTCTGTGGACACTCCCTGTATAGACAGGCTGGTACTCCCGTCGACACTCCCTGTATAGACAGGATGACACTCCTTTGGACACTCCCTCTATAGACAGGCTGGTACCCCTGTGGACTCTCCCTGTATAGACAGGCTGATACTCCTGTGGACACTCCTGTATAGACAGGCTGGTACTCCTGTGGACACTCCTGTATAGACAGGCTTGTACTCCTCTGGACACTCCCTGTATAGACAGGCTGATACTCCTGTGGACGCTCCCTGTATAGACAGGCTGATACTCCTGTGGACACTCCATGCATAGACAGGCTGATACTCCTGTGGACACTCCCTGTATAGACATGCAAGTATTCATCCATCTACCCACCAAAGGGAGCGGTAGTTTTGTGTGTATGACCGTTTTATATCCCGCCATTAAAGGCAGCCATTGCTCCAGCTACGGGGAGGGTGCATGCTATGTGTAACGTGTCATCTATAGATACCAACGGCCAAACTGGCTTACTCTTTCGAAAGTTGGTGATGGGATTTTACGTGTGTGCAAGATGTTATGCGTGCGTTCACACACGGAACTCGGTTGATAGTCTCATTCGAAGGGCTGTATGGGAAACAGAGTCAGAACCAATGTTAACTACGAGGGAAAAATCCCTCTGTACCGAAACGGGCCGGCGGAGATTCGAACCCGCAACCCCATGATCACCAAGATTAAGAGTCTGGCGCTCTACCACCCGCAAGATGATCACACTGATACATTGTATTTCTATCCAGTTCA
>JAFLJL010018680.1:35000-57500 GCA_018398815.1 Conus ventricosus | reverse complement strand
ACATGACTCCCCAGCATGTTTTGGATGTGCCAATGCCCGGAGGGAGAGGCGGAGAGGGGAAGAGCGGGATGGAGGGAGGAGGGGTGGAAGGGTGGGGAGGTGGAGGGCATGAGCCCGGAGGGAACACTCGAGATGCTAATGAACACTGTGAACAATGCTTCCTGTGTGACATTGGACACATACAAATTTCCACATAACAGAACGGCGGGAAGAGAGGGCTGGGGGTGGGGAAGGGTTGTCACTTGAGTATTGTTTTGCAAAACATTGTCAAAATCGAATTCTCACCACCACCACCATCAACACCACCATCCATGCCCACGACCGTCCTTCAATTACCTACTCACCTGCCTCTCTTGGACACATTCTCTCTCTCTCTCTCTCTCTCTCTCTCTCTCTCTCTCTCTCTCTCTCTCTCTTATGCTAATGATGTGAAGAATAGGCTCTTATAGTGCTCATTCTCTGCTGAGCTAAGCGTGCATGCACACACACACACACACACACACACACACACACACGCACGCACGCACGCACGCACGCACGCACGCACGCAGGCGCGCGCACGCACGCACGCACGTGCGCGCACACACGCACACACACACACACACACACACACACACACACACACACGCGCGCACGCACGCACACACCGCATGCTCGCTACCAAACGCGATTCAACAAAAAAAGGGAAGCTACTCGTTTTTTTTATAAATTTTCCTGGAAAGAGCAGCAAAGTTATCGATGCTACCAACGTTAGGACAAAACCGTGTGCGTGTGTGTGTGTGTGTGTGTGTGTGTGTGTGTGTGTGTGTGTGTATGTGTGTGTGTGTGTGTGTGTGTGTGTGTGTGTGTGTGTGTGTGTGTGTGTGTGTGTGTGTGTGCGCGCGCGCAAAATCATCGTCTGTTTTCAAGGTTGAAAACAACAACAACAACAAAACAAAACAAAACAAAGACTCACATGAATATATGGTCTAAAAAGAAATCCTACTGAATATCTGCGACTTTTTTGATGGATTGTATCTGGCGTGATATCAGCCTTCATATAGTTTGCCTTGTTTGAAAGTAATCATTACAAAGTGCTGTCTAAACACATTGCAATATATAGGGGAAGTGACAATACAGTTTTTGTATAAAACATTATGACTTATGGGCTTTTGTGCCCAGATAAGCATAGAAACCATTGTCACGACCGACCTCTGGAGGTCTGCCCTGACAGGATCGGTCTAGATGGGAGTGAAGGGAGTGACTGACCTCACACGCCCGCAAGAGACCACACAAGAAAGATTACAATACAATACACCATTTATTCACACCAGCACACACATAGTCACAAATAAGCATTCCAACACACACAACATGCACAATCACAATTAAGCATTTCAACACACACAACATACACATAGTCACAAACAAGCATTTCACCGCACACAACATAACCATAATCATAAATAATCATGTCCAACACATATTCCTTTCCGTGCTTCATGTGGTTCCCCACACCTCTGTCTCTCCAAAGTCCTCTGAGAATACCGTGTCGACTCAGGTGCCCCAAACCGGGTCTGTTCCCAAACAGAGTCTTTCAATGCCGACACTCTCGACACACACACACACACACCCAAATTGCACGACACAGAGCGAACCACACTGGTGACATGGGCTGTAGGAAGTCCGAGGACCGTGGAGAACGCGTCCCGTGGGACGAGGCGTTGTCGCTGAAGGTCCCGGACAGGGGTTAGGACCGTCCAGCGAGGTCCACGCGCTCCTCACACTGCGCGGCCCCAACAGCGCAAGCTTCGGGTGAAACCCCCGGGAGGAGAGAACACGGAAGGAACTGGAAGGAAAGAAGAAAAAGGGTACTGGAACCCCGCAGTCAGTACGGTCTGAAATTTGCTGCTTAATCCTAACAGCCACTCGCATGGTGGGCGAGGGGAGGTGTTTGCTGAATACATTAACACAGACCTGAGCATAACACAGTAAACAAACCAAATGGGGAATGTTCGCTAAAGGTCTCCTCACACGAAGCAGGTAAGATATTGCATTAACAGGCTAAACAAACAAATAGCAATTTATATTTTCATCCTTCCCTCACGTTCAACATTTTCCTTTCTTAGGAACTAAACTAATACAGCAACCATTTCTTTATAACCGCCACCACATTTGCAAATAATAATAATTCAATGGCACAATTATCCCCACATTTTATAGCAACATTTCAAAATGACACAATTCTCCAACCACGCATCCAAACGACTAATCATGCGTACGCACGCTCGCCAAACATAAAACACTCGTTCCCCTTGCACACACAGACGGTGGCCGAAAAATAAGAGACCGGTGATTGTGACAGGGGCGGACGAGCGAGACCAAGCAAGTACCAACCCTGAATCACCAGGTTCTCCCCCATCCCCACCGACTACCGCATCACCAGATGCATAAAAAGGAGAAAGACTTTTGGATATAATTTTGACTGGCCAGGTTAAGATTGAATTAACCAGAAAAAGTGGTCTCAAACAATATTTCTTTTATAATTTTGAAAACAAAAGGAAATTGCGCAAAAGATAAGAATTAGCCGGCTAACAAACAAAAAACAACAACAAACAAACCACGAAACTGATGCTTACCAGCTACCGTGGGTGACCCAAAAGTGGCGGGTCAAGCGACTCTCTGCCCTCTGTCCAGTCGATAGGACAGCAGAGCAGATGCGGAAAAGAGATGACGTGATGTGATGTCCCTCCCCTACAGGCCGACTGTAGGAATGAAAGTACCGACCGTACCTTCGACGAAGTGGTTGAGAACCATAACCGGAGCAGGCGCTCCCAGGGACATCTTCCGCTCGAGTCAAGAGAAACTGCCTAAACGATGGCAGCCAACATGCCACACTACGTCACAGTGAGAATACCTCAAGCCTAAGAGGAATGATGCACGAGCGGCAGGTAAAAAGACAGGTGAGAGGCCGATAGAGACAGCCAGTTCAAGCGAAAGGTACCAGCCACCCGTGAACCTGCAGGATGAATTGCACGGGCAGTGGAATTAGAGAGAGAGAGAGAGAGAGAAAGTAAACCTAACCTGAGCTGAACGACATTAAGGTGCAAACGCACCACAAGCCACATTAAGGGACGGATACATAACAACAACAACGACAATAAATAAATGAATAATTCCACCACCCTAGATGGGTCAATCGTCATAGGCCTCATGACAAACTCGTGACAACCATAGTGTACAACGTACAACTGTAGGCATGTTAAAGCTAAAATATGGCAATGCAGTTTATGAACCTGCTACATACAGTCAAAGGCAAGCAAATACACATCTGGGCATGTTGATTCAGTATTAATTTGCCTGTGTTGTGGATGCTGAACTGGGCTGTCAGCTTTTAGCTTGCTGTTACAAGATCCAAGAGCTCTAATCTCTTCTTTTGTTTTATATTGTTGTAGTTTTGTTGTTGTTTGTCTCACCCATTGAAAAAAGGGGTTTAACAAAAGCAACCAATTATTCTTCATGTCTTTAAAACGGGAGTAATGAGCCTTCCAAAGGGGGGAGAAATGCAACCCAAAAGGTTAGCAGAGAAAAAGGAAAAACCCTTCATTCAAACCACTTTCCCCTCCCCCCGTTTTTTGGGCGAAGGGCCCTTAAAGCCGCCTTTTCCTGGGGGCGGAAAGAGAGAGAGGAATCCCCGGCAGAAAAACAGGAAAAAGAGACGAGAGAGACGACAACCGGAGGCGGGCAGACCACACACAGCATTTTAGGCAGGGCTTGGCGACAAGCGCCCCTGCAAAAGTGCAGGTCCCCACAACTGCACCAAAAAAATAAATAAAGCACCCCTGAGGGCCCCCGGGGAATGCGCGAGCCCCAAAGGCGTCGCACCCCGATGACTAGACGGCTTGCCAGTTCTAGTCAGTTTATACTCTTTAAAATCAAGTCCCGAGTTTAAAAACCCACGTGAATTTGTGTTGTGCCACATACACAGGCCCCCTTTTAAAAATTTTGGGAGGGGGCGTAAAGACTTTTAGAGAAAAACTTGGGGTGTTTAAAAATGGCGATGGGGAAGGATGTTTAATGTTTTTGCCGTGCGGGGAATTGACACTAATTTTATCAAGAAATGGTAAAGGTTGTTTCTTAAGGAAAACTTTCCGATCAACAGCCCGATCTTGTGAAAAATACATTGTTTTCATGAGGCCATGGAAAATTTTTTGCAAAGAAATTGAGCGGGGCCTTGTTCTCTCCCTCCCCGAAAGGAAATTTCGTTTTTTTTTTTCCTCAAAAAAAAGGAACCTCATTAAAGATTTGAAAATATTTGAAACCAGCTTTGGAGCTCCCTTCCCGATCCATTTGATGAAACCAAAATCTTTGAAACTGTTCAAGAAATGACCCCACTTACCCCGGGCTTGTTACTCGTGAAAGTGTGAAAAAATTTTTTTGGTCTTTTTTTGGGGATTGGCTTCAAAAACAAAGACAATTTTTGAAACAGTAAAAACAAAAAGGGGGGCCCCTATCTGAAAAAAGATTTGCGGGTTGACCAACTCGGTAAGAAGACTAATTGAAGTGCTTTTTTTTTTTTCTTTCTTATCAAAATTTAAAAACTTGCGATTTTTTAAACGAGTTATCAGCCGAAAATCATTTGAAATACTAAATCCAACCCCCAATTTTAAAAGCTTCGGGCTGTACACAGACGGTTAGAACTCATGGCGGAGTAATTGAGCCACTTCCACGCGGTATTTTTATGGGCCCCCAACAAAAGGCCAATCGGAACTTGCCGTTTGCCTAAAAAAGCCCCCCTTCCCCCCCGCCTACTGGAGCTGGGTTTTTTTTGGGGCGGGGTTGTGGGGCGTGCGCGCGGCTGTAAGCCCACTGCGGGCCTCCCACTGAGTAAGACTTTTTTAGATATGCTCGCAGAGCGGTCGGGGTTGTTTAGATTTGGCTGCCTTGAATTTCCCCCCAAGACTTCTGACTTGTATATTTTTGCTGTGTTTATGGTTTCACTGCTTCGCTTAAAGTCCTGCTTCAACTTTTTTGGTCCCTTCGGGGGGCCCACAAGTACTTTATTAACGTTTGTTTTTTAAATAGCTTTTGAAAAATGCCTTGGGGCGCTTTGAATAATCTTTTTGACGAGAGCTGGCCGTCTTAAATTTTAGGGCGTTAAAGCGCCACCAAAAAACCCCTTTCCCATTTTCTATGCAACACTTCCTTATTTTTTAAATTTTGTGCGTGTGTGTGTTATTGTTTTTTGTTTTGTTGTTTTACTGATAATAACTAATTATATTCAAAATTCTTTTTTTATAAAAATAAAAGGGGGCCACACACGACGCCGCCCCCACCCCCCCCCCATGCAGACGCCCCCCCCCCACCCCCAGCCCCGGTCCCCCACCCCCCCCACGCACGCCTCCCCACCCCCCCCACGCAGCACCCCCCCCCCCCCGCCCACCCCACGCATGCACCTAAGTCACCCACAAGTTCTTAACGAAGTTCCCCCAAGCCATTCAAAGCACCCTAAGTTCTTACTTAAGTCATTTCAGTTGTCCTTAAGTCCCCCAAGTCCCCCCAAGTTACTTCAAGTTCTTAATAAGTTCTTGATTAGTTTTTTGTTTTTAAGCCCCCTAAGATCTAACTAAGTCATCCTTAAGTACAACTAAGTTCTTATTAGTTATTTAAAATTTCAAAAAAACAAGTTTGTTTTTATCTTAAAAGTAAATGTCTAAGATATAACAAAAACGTCAAAAACGGTCATGGGGGGATGTTTCTCCGTTCTCTGCAAAATCTAAGGGAAAGGGTTTTTTTACTCCGAAGAACCGCTTGATTCAATTCGGGTTATGGAAATGTTTTTTTAGACTCCAGGCTTTATTTTTTGACTTCATCTTTTTATAATCCCTGACTATTTTTAAAAAAAAATTTAAAATATTTTTGCTTTAAATGGATAAAAATGAGCTTTGTTATTGGCGGTTTTGGCGTGCAGTTCCTTTTTTTATTTAGTGGTTCGGGTTGTTTTAACTTCTTTTGTTTTTGTTGCCATTGGTTATATTTTTTTAAAACCGTAATAATCCCCCACAGCAGCAAGGGCGAAAAAAATGGCAACATTTTAAGTTCAATATTCCTGAAGACTTTGGGGCCCCTTGTATCACAGGGGTTTTTTTAGCGGGTTTGAATAATTTTCTGGCGTTGGGGTTTTATTTTTCATGTGAGTCATATTCTGAAACTTTAAATTTTTTTTGTTTTTCCCACTCTGCAAATTTTTTTTTCTGCTTCAACACGCCAGGTTTTTTTAATGGTCTCCCCCTGTTCAGCGTTTTTTGAGATTTTAGCTTGGTTACTTTCTCCCCCTGTTTCAGTTTTTTCTGGTTTGATGTTTTCTAGTGTTCTTTAAAGGGAACAAAATTATATGTTTAAAAATTTTTTTAACCCCCATGATCGTGGCGAAAATAATTTTTCCAAATCTGTAATATGATCCAGCTGAGACTTAATGACTTTGTTAAAAGGATCTTGCGTAAATCAACTTAAGATTTGTTCAGAATCAAGGGAGAATCTACTGATTTTTGTAAAAAACTAGAAGTTTCCCCCACACTTTTCCCATTCTAGCCTACTGGCTTCATCCCGTTTGATACTTTAAAAGTCTTGCGGCGGCACTGTTAATTGTTTTTGGAAATTTCCCTTCCGAGGAACTGTTTTTTTTTTCCCCCACATGCTCCCAAAATACACCTTCTTTTTGGGCTAATGCTTGATCATCAATTTGGTCATTCATAATTTGGGAAAGGTTTAGGCTGCTTGTAGCTGTGGAGTCATGGGTTTCTTTTTTTTAAAAATTTAATTTTTTTTTTATAAAAATGAGCCCCGAAAAACTTTTTGCTAATTGTTACCATTTGCTGTTTTTGGGGCCCAATGTGGATATAAATGTCGAAAAGTTGTTAAATTAAACCAGCGATCTGGCAAACTAGACTTTGAGGATTCGAAAGTAATTGTTCATTGCAGCTTTGGGTTTTCCCACGAAAGATTTTTAGTAAAGCAAGGAATTTTCCGAAAAAAAAAATTTAAAAGAAAAAAAATACTTTTATAAAAAAATGGCTTCATCGCAAAAAGATAGGCGGCGCGGGTGAATGCCTTTGTTTTGCGGAAGTTTTTTGATTTAGAAAAGGGGGAATGACAGGAGAGAAAAAGGCATAACAAAGCTAGGGGAGCAACTAGCAGCTGCCAGACCCCTATGAAAGGCAGGTTGAGCGTTAGTTTTTATTAAGACACACTGAAAAGACGGGGGCTGAGTTTACACTTTTAAAAAATGTTGATCAAGAATAAAACAATTTATCTTGAAAAAGGGCAAACCAATCGGACTTTGCCCCCAAAATTCAGTACTTTTTAAACCAAGAAAAAAAAAGATGAAGAATGGGTTTTTTATTGTCTTTGGGTAGCCCGTTGGTTTTTGTTGCATAATATTGGCTGAAAAAAAAATAAAAAAATTTTATTATTCCCCCAAAGGATTTGGAGGGCCAACAGAAATTTAAAAAGCAAACCGGGCCAGGGTCAGTGAAAAAACCCAAAAAAGGAAGGGTTTATCTAAACGCGTTTTTGGCAAATTTATTTCCCGGGCCTAAAATAAGGCCACTTTTCTACCCCCAAAGACCCCCCATCAAAGGGATTTTATATTTCCCTCTGATGGATTAACGAAAAAGATTTAAGACGCACTCCAGTCATTGACATGGTTTAAATACAAAGTGAGCCCATTCCCAAAAAAGGTTTGCTGTTGCTGTTCCCATACAGCTGTCCAAGGAGGCCCTTCTTTCCTGCATGTTTCAAGTCGTGTGGAAAAGAATTTAAAGGCCAATGAATAAAATTATTGTTGAAACAAAATTTTCCATTAAAAGAGGCTTTCCCGGGAGTTCATGTCACGGGCTTTAGTCAAAAACTTTAAAAAAATTACTGAAAGATTTTTTTTCCTATACACAAAAGGCTGATTGACAATTTTCGCAACACGAATGGGTTAGAAGCTGTCGTTTTGGCGCAATGAAAATAAAAATTAAAAAGGCAAAAACCCATACAAGCAATCAAAAAGAAAAACAATAAAGTGTTGAGGGAGTTTCCGGCCCCCAAACTATTACCATTTGGTTTGAAAGTAAGGTCCTTTATTCCCGGGGAAGGAAAGGGGGCCCTCGCATGGGAATGATTTTTTTTTGGAGTGTTGACCCGTTAAAATAAAAAAAAAATTGTAAAATAAATCCCCCCGTGTATTTTTTAACGAGAATGCCCAAAAAAAAACCCCAAACCCCCTCAAAAATTTTGTAAAAGAATGCGAAAATCCCCCCCCCGTTCCCTTTTTAATTAATTTAGGTTCCCATCCCCAATTGCATATAAAACCTGGATTAAAAAACCCCCTTTTTTGGTTTGTTCTATTAAGATTCTTTGTTACAAGTTGTGTTGATTCATGTAGATTAGATCGCATTTTTACGTTGTCTGATGAAAAGTTTTTTGCCAAAAAAATGTCTTTGTATTGTATGTGAAATGTTTGATGCAAAAACGCTGCGAGTATTCCCTTTGCTTTTTAATTTTTTTCCCCTGGCTCGAAATATGTACTTTTTGCCCTTAAACCAACAACCCCTTGATCACTTTCCAGAAATTCTCCTTCTCTTCCAAAACCTTCTTTTTGAAAATTAAAAATGAAAAGGGCCCCGGGTCTTTAGGGAAATGGAGTGTATCCCACCCTGCATCCCCTTTAGCACTTCGGTTTCCATGTTTTAAAAGTGTTTCGTGGGGAATATCTAAAAAACTGTTGTTCTGTGAAAAGTTTGGACTTGGATACGAGGGTTAAAGTATCAAAAAAGAAACTCTAACATCAAAAGCTTTGAAAATTCAAAACAGAAACCCCAAAAAAAAGGTTTTCAAATTTGACTTTCTTTTTTTTTATCATTACCCCCGGCATAAAATTTTAACCAAAAAAATTTTGGGTTTTTAAGTTAGTTATTGCTCGTCTTTTGGTGCCCAATCGGTTTTGCGCTTGTGGGGATTCCATAGTTTTTCCCCAAAACGCTGTTGTTCATACTTAAAAAAGCTTTTTCTGAAGATCTTGGATTTAGTTCTGAATCATGTTCTTCATGTTAGGGTTTTCATGAACTGTTCTTGATCAAAAGCAATTATGCGATGAACTGCTGTTAACTTTTAAAAAAACCCCCTGTCTTAAAAAAATTGTAGAAGTCTGTAATGACAGAAAATTTTTTTTGCCTCAAAGATTGGGCACAATTTTTTAGGCGGCTCTTTGGATCCATTTTAGATTTTGGCTAAGGGATGCTTATGCGGTCATGGAGTTCTGGGATATTCTAAGTCATTTTGAATAAAACCACGCTTTTGACAGGCGAAAAACCCCCCCAAAAACCCTTTTAAATGCCTTTTGAATTTTTATTCGCCCCTGGTGCTTTTAAAGTTCGTAAGGGAAAGTGATTGCGCCATTGCCCATCCATACAGATCGTTGGTCTAAAATGAAAGTAGTCCTTTTATTGGGTCAAATTTCAAAAGTATTTGTTGTTTGCTTTACAGTAATGAGCGACCCCATACTAATTTCCAGCAATCCTTTTTAAATTCAAATCTTTGGGAAAATTGAAATAAATAATTGTCTAGAAAAACTTTAAAAAAGGTCCAGCTCCCCCGGGTGCAGAAATTAATGCCGGATCCCAAACTAAAATTTTTTCATGCAGGTCTTTCTATAGTTTTAAAAGACCCCGCCAAAAAATACATGGGCCTCAAGTATGAATCATGATGTCCCCCCATGTTTTACAATCTAACTTTTCCCCAAGCATCTTAAATGCGGTTGGGATCGTGATGTCCTTTTCCTTGATAAAAAAGAACGGTTTAGGAGGAGTGTGTCTTATCAAACTTTCCAACTGTTCATGTTCTAAGGGTAAACGCCCTTTCTAAAAGATTGGGTAAAAATATTTTTCCCGTTTTGGGCGGGATTTTAAAGGACGTGCCAGTGGTTAAATGAACCCATCATGTGCTGATGGTATAAAAGCATTTTTTTAAAAGGAAAAAGTTTTTTCCTGATGACTGTGCGATGCTTGCCCCCAAAAGGGATGTTACTGTTTTCTTTTAAGGTGGGGTCGCCTCGCAAGTTGTGAAAGAAGGGGGCACTTCCATGTTTTAGGCAAATTTTAGTTGAAGTTTGGCTTTTACTTGCGCCGCTCCTGAACTTTCCGCAATGTGATCATGGTTCTTACTGTGGGTTTACCTTTGGGGCGGCAAAAACCCCAAAACCCAACGGGGCGATCCTGTTGTTGGTCTTCAGGCGTATTATGATTTAGAAAGCTTAAAATTTTAAAAACAGTCATTAGCATTTTTTGCATGCGTTTAAGAGTATTCTGCCATCTGGCCCATATAATTCTGGTTCTAAAAAACGCCATCCGATAAAAAAAAATGAAAGCAAAAAAAAAAATTGAGTTTACTCTTAAGACTGTTTTTCGAATTTTTTGGGGTGGGGCCCCTTTCTGGGAACAATGGTGATTCGAAATTGCGAATAGTATGGGAATTTTTTTGCGCCGTTTCCAGTTTTTAAAAATAATTGATTGGGGGGGGGTAGTTAGTTTGTTTAATTTACAAATTTTTAAATTTTTTAAATTTTACTCGCGGCTTGCACAGATGCTTCTTGTTAAACATTTTTACAGAATTTTGTTTGCCTGTTTTTTGAAGTAGCTGCTTGTTACTCTTGTTCGTATAAATGTTAATGGGGCGCTGTGGCAAAAACATTAGGGTAATCCACTGATTTTGGGGGTTCCCCTTTTTGTTGGATGTTTTGGCCCTTTTAATTGGCCCCAAATTTTTTTCCCTTCCCCCCGTGTATACTTTAACGTTATTGGTTTGTTTTGTTCTCAAATGATCAAATTTTTTTACACTAAAGGAAAGGTTTCCCTTGAAAATTAAGATCTTTGGGGTATTGCGATAGTTAGTCCTCTCTTGCGTGTTCCGGAATGATCACCCTTTCAAAAAGCCCCCTGAAACATTTGTTGTTGAAATTTTTTTGTTTAAAATGCTCTCTTTAAAAAAAATCCCAGGGCGGAAATTTAAACCCTTTCCTACAAACGGTGCATACTTGCCCGTTTTAATCAAAACTTTAAAACTTTTCCCTTGCCCCCCCCGAGCCCTTATTTTTGCTTCTTCAGCGGCAGCGTCAAACTGTGAAAGTTCGTTGCCCCAAAGGGGGTTGTCATTCGAAAAGAATGTCGTTGTTTGTCGAGCCCAGTTTTTAGATTTTCTTATTTATTGTAAAAGGATTAAAAAGCAACTTATTTAATGGGGGTCATTGTTGTTTTTGGAACTTTAGAAAATTGAGTACAACGCTTGCCCGTACGTTTGTTGGGTCAATATTTCAAATCAAAACATTCAGTGCTCTTTATAAACGCTCTCTTGGCATTCTTCCTTGTTTGTCTTCATATATCTTAGCCATGCTGTCTTTTTTTCTAAGCCAAAAAATTTTTTTAAATTAAAAAAAAATATTTAAACAGAACAATTCAACATTTTTTTGTGTTGGACTCAAAAATAAAAATTTTAAACACCTTTTGGGTTGTTAATGTGAGCTGTTTGAAAGAGTTTAAAGTTCGTTTACTTTTTTTAGCTTCCTTTTTTTTTGCTGGGGGTTGGGTGTTGAGAAAAATTTTACCGCCTTTCTTTGAAGATCAAATTTTTTTTTTTTTATCTCCAAAACGGCCTGAACGATTAAAATTTTCATCCTTATTTTGAGTCAAAAGCGCTTTTTTTATTTTCGTTTAAACGGCTAATTTAGTGTTTATTGAACCCTAGCTGGTGTTTTGGAGTTTAGTTTTTTTTTTTTGTAGCAGCCCCCCTCGGCAAAGAACACGGGGAGGTAAGACAAAAAACCCAGAGGAAAGCTGCGGGTGGCCTATGCCGTTGTGGCCAACCTCGTTCCCGCTGATAAACCTTATAGTCGATGTCCCTATTACATAGTAACAGCATTAAAGGCAGAATACCCTTGTTTGGTTTGGCGTATTTTGAAAGGGTTTTCTTAGTACTTCGCTTTGCGTAATGTTTTTTAATTAAAAGGTTTTTTAGTTTGGGGGGTTTTTACTATCTCTTTTTTGGCGGCGCTGTAGGGACATTTGGTAAAATTGAACAACTGTTTTTAAAAATAAAAAAATTTTGTATTGTATATCTTTTAATTGTTTTTTCAATTTCAGCTGCGATCATATATTAAAAAAAAAATTTAAAATTTAAGCGGTTTATGCTTCTTCTTCTTTATCAATTTTTTTTATGTTTATTTTCTCTCTCCCCGCTTCCCCCTCCCGCAATGATTTTCCTTGTTTACCTTAGGTCTCCCAAAAAAATTTTGTTGTTAATAATTAGTCTTACACGTGAATGTAATTTTGCCAAGGTCAAAGTTTGGTTTTACACCTCCCACCTCCAACGTTTTTCCCCATTTCTCAAAATCGATAGGGTTTTAAACCCCCATGATTTGGTTAGGCTCCCTCAAAGAAAATTTTACTTTTGTTATTTTTGGATTAAAAAACTTTTCACTTCCTCTTTGAATGGTTTTTTCATCTTCACACAGCAAAAAAATACCTTTAAACGTCTTGCTGAGACGCTAAAATAAAATTCCAATAGTGTTGCCCCGCTTTAGGATATGTTGTATGATGAATCACTTTTCGTAATATATTGCTAATTTTGATGATATTTTTTGCTCAATCGCCTTGCTAAATTAGGGTTTTAACACGTCCTCTAACGTAATGTCAAAATGCTTTACTTTTTTCGGGGTTGTTGATCTATACACGTTGTATTCGTTAAAAGTTATTTTTAGCCGCTGTCTTTTAAGTCCTTGAAATTGGGCATGCGTTTTTAAAACCCCCAAAATTAGGGAATGGAAAACGATTTCCTCGCAAATTACAGCCACATTTTTTCCCTTTTTTTATTGCGGGACCTATTCTTGTTTTAGGTTCTCATTTTCTATTCCCTTTAAACGCAAGATCAGCCTTTCATTCCCCCTTAGCCAAATCAATAGGGTTAAAAAAATGTTTGCATGTTAAAGAAAAAAATTTCTTGCCCTCAAGTTTTATAAAATTTTTTAACAATTGCCCCCCCAAATTTGGAAACTGTCTGTTTGTGTCTGTTGTTGATCAATATATTTTGAAAGTAAGCGCGCGAGCCCGGCACAATCCCTTCATTTTCTAGGTCCGGGAAATTTTTCAGTAAGTTTGATCTGCATCATAGTAGTGGTTTTTTGGCGTAATATTCCGTTTTTTCCCCTTGCCAAAGGGTTTTTCAGTTTTATGCGGGCAAAGAAAAAGCCCTATGGTTTTAACTTTTTTTTTTTAAAACAAAAAAAAAAAAATTTTTAAAGAAACATGGCAGGCATTGAAGAAAAGTTTGATGTTTTTTATCGTGGGAGACAAGGTGCCCCCCTTTGGGAGCGGACGTGGGGGGTTATTGTGATGAAAATTGGAAAAAAGGGGTCTTTCCCCAAGTCGGTATAAAATTAACAGAAAGTAAGGCCCGATCATTATCCAAAATTTAGCCCGAACCTCCCCAATTTTTAAAACCCTTTTTTTGAATAAAAAATTGGGCCTTTGTTTTTGGGAGGACCCAAAAATTGTTGTTAAACTAAAAAACCCCTCGTTTTTAGGGGGGTTCAATTAGAATGCTCGTGTGAAAGATCAATGCCTTGGCTTTTTAACCCAAATTAAGGGGGGGGTTTTAAACTTCAAAAATCAAGAACTCAACAGTAACCCAAAAGCAAAACTGGAACTTAAGAATTAAATCAACCGGCGATTTAAAAAAAATAGAAGAGAAAATTTTTCGGCCGTTAAAATTTCCGCTCCCCCCCCAGCGAAAAACGGCCCCTTATCTGCTTTTTAAAAACCCCCCGGGGGGAAATTAACAACATTTGCAAAAAAGGGGAACAGATGGGCAATAAAAAAAAAAAAAAGAAAATCGTTGGGTGTGACGCCAACTTGGAGAAATTTTAAAAAAAAGAAAAGCCCCCGATAAAAGTCTTGACAAGGAGCAGAAGCTAGAGTGTGTCTACAACCGAAAACAATTCGAAACCCCGTGAGCAGTAAGAGAAACTTCCCAAAAAATTTTTTTAAGCACCCTAGCAGAAGAAAACGAAAAGTTTAGAGAGCGGGTCCCCTTGTAAGGGTTTTAATGCTTGGATTTGCAATAAGTCATAGGATGGATTACAGGCAGCGGGGGAGGTCAAAATTTAGTGCTCCGCGCCTACCCCCACCCGTAAATATGGTAAAAAAACACTTGATATCTTGCAATTTTTAAAAAAAATTTGCCCGTAAGCTAAATCTTTCCCCTATATTAAGGCGGTATTTTCAGTGGTTTTGTCTTGCAAGCAAAGTAGTTGGTTTATGGCCGAGCATTTATGGTATTGTTCTCGTAAAGTTGGGTTAATTTTTAGTAAAATAAAAAACCAGTAATCCAAACCCGTTAAAAACCCAAAAACAAGCGTGTCTTTTCATATTATGGTCCCCCGGCAGAGCGCGGGTTTGCGGTCTTCAATGGGTTTTTTTTGGGGGGGGGTTGGGTTCGGAATTAAGCTTAATCTTGGGTGTTTTTTTACTGCTTGTAATATTTCTGGTCAGAATTTTTGTTTTTTTCCCCAACTTTTGTTCTTGCCTGCTAAAAGATTTTTTTTTAGTTTTTATTTTCCTGGGTTGAGGGGAAGGCAGCTGTTAAACCCCGTGCCCCGCAAAGTTCTTTCGATCTTGGTTTGTAAAACTTTTGGTATTTTTAATTTGAGGTTAAAACCTGTAAATTTAAAGGGTCCTTAATTTGTAAATATTGTTTTTGTCGTCAAAGCATAGAAAGGGTAGTTAGTGATTTGCCTGTGTTCGAACCTACAAACCCCCCAAAAGTTCCTAGATCGTTTTTTTCGTTCTTTCCCCCCTATTTGGCCCCTTTGAAACGTTAAGATAAATGGTCCAGCGTTTTATGCTTTGCTCTAGGACCCGGGCTGAACAATTTTTAAAAGGAAAAAAGGGTCAAAGTTTACTTTCTGTGGGCCCCAAAAAAAAATGCCCTATGCCATGATTTGATCCAATTTTGTTAAATCCCGTTTGATGTTTTATTGAAATTTGTTCAAATCCCTTTTAAACCCTTTTGTTATTATGTTTTCTGAGTGGATTAAACCCTTTGATTTGCAATGGCGCTTGCAGTTCAGTCCAAATAGTCTGAGGTGTATAAAAATGAAAATTTTACATGACCTCCCAAAGGTCTGGTGATTTAAAAAGTCAGCAAACGCACCCCCCCCTTGTGCCGCCGCAAAATTTAATGGTTTGATAAAACTGCATGGATGATAAAACCAGTTTTGGTGTGCTCGTTTTAATGGGGGTTAAAAAGCCTTCAATGGGGGTTCACCTTTTTATGAAAAAAAGGGGGTTGGGTACAGCAATGTCAAAAGTTCAGTTGTTATTTTTAAGATTGTAGTGGGCCCCAAAAAGAAAATTTTGCGAGTAATTGAAAGCCCTCATTTTTTTTTTGTTTAAAAATGTTTTTAAAAAAACAACTCAAGCCCCTCCTTTTTTTGAAAAAGTATTAATCGAATGCGGACCAAAATGGGGCGTCCTGAAATATTTTCAAAAATGTTGGTTTTAAAAAAAAGCCGGAGAAAAAAAGTTCTAAAGTTACCAGGCGGGGAAAAAAAAGCCCGTTAAAAAACCCGTGGGTTTTTAGGGTTTTGTCGCAAAAGAAGCAATGGTAACTTTGACATTTTCTCTCAAACTTTGCAAATCAAAAAAAAAATTAACATTCAAAGCCTGAAGAGTCTTACTTTTTTGATAGAGAGTAGCAAAAAAGTTAGGGTTTAAAAAATAGCAATTACCCATCATGGTTTTTGGGTGGCCAAAACAAAACCTTATGAGGGGAAAACCCCCCGATCTTGCATTACATTCTTTCTTATGTTCATTTGACGAGCTAACACTGATGAAAACTTTTTTTGGAGGCCCCCCAACTTTTTTTAAACCCTTCACAGGGGCGAAAATTGCGATTATGAATTATACAATCCCCAAATTACGTTTAAAAGATTAGTTTGGGGGGGTGGTCATTTAATTAAAAATCAAAGACAAAGCGGGAAAGGGTTTGAAATTATAACCACCTTTTTTTTGGAAAAAAATTTCCTACTAAAAAATAAGTGCGTGGGCCGAAAAAACCCGGAGTTACATTTCGCCTGTGAGGGGTAAACCTTTAAATTAAAAGCCTTGCGCTAGGGCTTTGAAAAAAAGGTGAGTAGCCTTCTATGGTTTTGAGCACTAAAGATGGTGTTATAAACGCAAAGAGGTTGACGAAACAAAGGGTTTTAAACTAGAGACTAGCAAAAAAGCAAATAATGTTTGGGCCCGTAGAATATAAAATAGTTCGAAAATGACCTCAAAAGGGACTTGAACCTATTTTGAATGGGAAAAAAAATTTAATTCAAAACCCCTTAATTTTTTTACCCCTCAAAAAGTTTCAGAAAAACTTTACTCTGCCTTTTACATGTAAGTTTTTAGCCAGACAACAAAAGTCGAAAAAAAATTGAAATAAAGCCCATAGGAAAAAAACCCGTAATCCCCACAGAAAAAAAACCCGTGTAAAAAAAGCTTTAAAAAAAAAATTTCGTTCTTCCAAGCAGAAAATTAGGAACAATTCCAAAGATATTTTAAAATTTTTCTTTTAAAAATGGAGAGGGTGGGGTTGTGGGCGTTATGATGATTTTTAAAAAGGTTAATATTGCTGGAAAAAATTTGCGTTAAAAGTTTAAAGTTACCCTCGTCGTTTTCACAAAGGCGGGATATTAAGATTAACAAAAAGCAACAAAATCAATGTTGATTAATGAAACAACTTACAGAAATGAATTGGATTTTTTAACTTTTTGGCCTTTAGGGTTTTATTATATGAAAATTTTAAAAAAAAAAAAAGTAAAAATAAAATGGATTAGATTAAATTCCCCTTAAAAACCCCTGGGCAGTTAACTTTTGACAAAAAATCCCATTGTGTTTATTTGTGGGGGATGGTTGTGGAAAAACATATTTTTCCCAGACCCATTTCCGTTTGGTATAAATTTTTAAACATATTGTATTTTCTTCCCAAAACTTAATGGAAAAAGCTTTTGTAGAAGGTTTATATGGAAGATGAGACTATATTTAGTTAAATTTGCAAAAATGATGAGTGTTTAGAACAGTTTTAAGTTTTGAAGGAAGCAAAAAGATTTATTTAGATGATGTTCAGCAGAAAAAGAATAGTTAAAAAAGGAAAAACTTTTTCAAAAAGTTTCGGGGGCTGCTGGGGTAAATGTGTGGGTTTTTTGCAAAAAAAACTCGGTTTTAAAAGATTTTGAGAAAGTTAAAGACGTATGTTTTTACATGAAAAAAGGGGGCTATTTGAAAAATGTTTGCCGAAAATGATGTTATTTAAAATACCAGGAAAACCCAAAGGGTTAAGCAAAAAAAATTGAAAGTTTAGTAAAAATTTATTAAAAAGGTCCCTGACAGTTGTTTGTTTTAGATAATGTTATTTTTGGTTATTTTAAGTCTTCTTGTCAGGAAAAGTAATTGTGTTTAGGACTTTCGCCCCAAAAAAATCGGTGGAGGGTGAAAGTGTTAGTGGTAAAAATGCTGTGTTGTGTCGCCCCCTTTGCTGTTTTTCTCCTTTTTGTCTCTTCCTTCTCTGTCTGTTGCGGTGTATCTCTTCTCTTCCCCCCAAGGAAAAAAAGGGTTTGGCCCCTTTCGCCCAAAAAAAAGGGGGGGGTGAAAATGGTTAGAAAAAGGTTTTCCCGTTCCTTTACCCGGGCAACTGGGCAAATTGCCCGGGGACAGAAAGAAGCAGAAAAGGGGGAAAATTCTGGAAGGTTTTGTGAATATGTTATCGGGTTTTGTTTATTTTTGTCTTAAATTTAATTTTGAGGGGGGGTTTTTGGGGAAAAAAAAAAGGGAAAGAAAATCCCAGTGGGTGTAACTTTTGAAATGGGAAAACCTGTCTGGGATTTGTGAAATTTTTTAGGAGGGAATTGTGAGTTTTTGAGATTTGGGCCTTTATCCGAAAGATTTCTATGAACCCAGCAAGATCGTTTCAGGTCTTAAAGGGTTTTAGCTCCCGGGGGAAAGCAGTTTTGGAACTATTTCTGCATATTTTTTTCCTTTCCCTTTTTAAAGTGAAATTTATGTTTTTGGTTGTAAATTTTTGTCGTACAAAAACCCTGTGTATTTTTTTAGTAGGGTTTCCCTTTTTCTTTGTTTTTGCTAAAAGGGATGTCTGTGTGATTATTTTGTGTAGTTGATAAAGCATCTTCAAATAATATATATTTGTCCTTTAATTTGTAAAATTTTTTTTTTTTAGGGTGAGGGTTTGGGAAAAAGTTGGTGGTATAACGAGGAAAAGAATGCTGCAACGGATATAAAAATGTGTGCGGAGTTTACCCCATTTTTTTCCCTTTGTTTTTTTTTGCAATTGTTTAAATCTGTGGTTTGAGAGCTTGTTTGCAGTGACTTCTCATTTTTAATGATATTTCTCCCGATCAAGGAAAAATTATTTTTTAGGCGCTTGTAAAACCAAATGATGCCTGAATGGTGGGGGAAAAGGTGTTTGTATGTGATGTGATGTTTGCATTACTTTGTCTAAAAATGCAAGAACAGACTGGGTTTTTATGGACGGATTTTACAATGTTGGCTTTTTGAATTAGGATTTCAAGCGAGTTTCTGATACGACAGGGGGAAGGCATTGAGGTTACACGAGCTTCAAGATGGGGCCCGGGGCAAGAAACGTCAAGTCAGTGTTTAAGCCCTTTGGGTTAAACCCTTTTTTTTCTTTAACCTTGCCAGTTCGAAGATGTTTTTTTTTCCTCTTTTCAACTAAAATAGCCTGTTTGCCTCTTTACCCGGTTATTAGGCGGTATTGTCAGCTGGCTTTTGTCTACTGCAAGCAAAGTAGTTGGCTTTATGGCCGAGCATTTATGGTCATTAGTTCTCGTAATAGTTGGGTTAATTTTTAGTAAGATAAAGACCAAGTAATCCTAGCCAGTTAATCCAAGAACAAGCGCTGTCTTTTCATATTCATGGTCATCGCGAACAGAGTCCGCGAGCTTTGCTGAGTCTTCAATGGCTTTTGGGGGTTGGACTTCGGGAATTAGATGACTTAATCTTGGGTGTTTGTTTACTGCTTGTAATATTACTGGCTCAGAATTTATGTCGTTTTTCCCAACCTTCTGTTCATTGCCTGCTATAAGAATTTCATTATTATAGTTTATTTTTATTCCTACCTGGAGTCTGAGGTCAGAAGGCAGCATGTATAAACCAGTGCCAACAGCAAAGTCTACTTTCGATCTTGCGTATTGTAAAACATTTTGGTATCTTTTAATACTTGAAGGTAAATCAACTGTAGAATATAATGGCGTCCTCTAAATTTGCTAAGTATTGTTTTTGTGCGTCAAAGCCAGTAGAAGGATCAGTTATGCTCGATCTTGCCTGTGCTTGCGAACCTAGCAAACACAAAACGTAAGTCCGATAGAGTCGTTTATTCGTTCTATTCCCGCTCTAGTTAGGCCCTTAGAAGCGTCTAAGATAAATGTTGTCCATGCTGTTTTATGCTCTTGCTCTATGGACCAGGGCTGAACAATTTTGAAAGGAGAACGCCGGTCAAAGTTATTACTTTCTGTGCGTGCCCTGAAAAAATGACGCCTATGCCATGATTATGATCCACTTTTGTCTAAATCCTGTCTTGATGTTAATATTGAATTCGTTACAAATCCTTTCAAAGCCTTCATGTCTATTATGTTGCTGAGTGGATTAAACGGTTTGTCATTTGGCAATGGCGCTTGCAGTTCAGTCAAAATACGTCTGAAGTGTAATAAAAATGAAATCTGTACACTGACCTCACCAAAGGATCATGGTGATTTAAATGATCAGCATACGACACTCCACACCCAGTTGATGCACAAGACACAGCAAAGTTTAACTGGTTCTGATAAAACTGCATCGGATGACTAAACCACGCTTTCTGGATGTGCTCGTTTTCAATAGGGGGGTTAAGATAGCTCTTCAATGGAGTACTCACCTTTTTATGAAAAGAGGCAGTCTGGGTCACAGCAATGTCAAGAGTATCAGTTGCTATATTTTTAAGATTGTAGTGCGGCCCAACAGAATATTTTGCGCCAGTATATTTGAAAGCACTCATTTTTAATTTGTTTTAAAAAATGTTTGTAACAATAACAACTCAAGACCGTCCTTCGTTTTTAGAACATGCTATTAATAACGAATGCGGTAGCCAAAATGGTCGCGCTCCATGAAATATTTTACAAAGTCGTATGGTTTAATATAAGCAAAGCCAAGGAGAATAACAGATTCTAAAAGTTACCAGAGCAGGGACCAAAATTAGCCAGTTAATAATACCTGATGGTTTATTACGGGTTTTGCTCGCTAAAAGAAGCAATGAGTAACTTTGACATTACTCTCAAACTTAACAATGCAAATCTAAAAACAATGTTAACATTCAAGCCTGAAGAAGTATCTTACTTTTTTGATAGAGAGCTAGCTAAAATGTTAGGCTTTACAACTAGCAATCTACCCACTCATGGTTTTAGTGCTGAGCCAGACAAAACTACTTATGAGGGGGAAAATCCGCTCGATCTTGCATTACATTCATTACTCTATGTTCATTTAGACGAGCTAAGCACTGATGAAAACTTATATGATGGAAGGCCCTCAACTGTTTTAAAAGCTCTTCCAGCAGGGAAAGCTGCATATTGCGATTATGAAAATTATACAAGTCCCTAATTTACAGTTTAAAAGATTAGTTTGTGGGAGGGTCGGATCATTTAATATAAAAATCAAAGACAAAGGGGGGGGAAAGTTGTGAAATGTGATAACCTACACACATTGTTTTGGAATAAAATAATACGCTACTAAAAAATAATGTCGCGTGGGCCAGAAGAACCAGGAGTTACATTAGCGCCTGTGAGGTGTATAACCTTAGATTAAAAGACCTTGCAGACGTAGCGGACTTTGAACAAAATGGTGAGATAGGCACTTTCTTATGGTTTTGAGTAACACTAAAGATGGTGATTATAAACGCAAAGAGGTTGACGACAACAAAAGGTTTCCTAAACTAGAGCAACTACGCAATCTAGAAGCAAATAATGTTGGCCAGTATGAATATAAAATAGTTCGAAAACCTGACCTCAAATGGCACTTAGAACCATATTTAGAATGGGAAATAAAATTTGAATTCATAAGCCCATTTACATTTTTGACCGTCACAAAAGTTTCAGAAAAGCATTCAACTCTGGCCCTTTACATGTAAGTCTTATGCCAGACAACAATAGTCGAAAAGAAATTGAAATACGCCGTATAGGAAAAAACAGTACATCCTCCACAGAAAAGAAACAGTTGTAAAAAAAGCTTCTACAAAATTACAGTTCTTTCCAAGCAGAAAATTAGGAGACACATTCACAATGATATTTGAAATTTCTGTCTTTAAAGATTGTGAGAGGGATGGGGTTGTGGGCGTTAGTGATGATCTTATAAAAGGAATTAATATTAGCTGGCAAAACTTAGACGTTAAACGTCTTAACGTTACCATCGTCGTTCTTCACAATGGCGAGGATATTAAGATCATAACAACAAGCAACAAAATCAATGTTGACTTAATAGAAACAATCTTACAGAACTGAATTGGATTAATCTTACACATTTAGGCCTTATAGGGTTTTATTATACTGAACAAGTTTTAACAGAGGACATGATAAAAATAATAACTGGATTAGATTAAATTCTTCTATAAAACCATGGAGCAGTTAAACTTTATGACAAAAACTCCTCATTGCTCGTTGATTTGTGGCAGACTGGTTGTGGAAAAACACATATTTGTCCTAGACTATTACAAACAGTTTATCGCTATAATTTTAATCATATTGTAGTTTTCTGTCCAACACTTAAATGGAACAAAGCATATCATGATAGAAGGTTTATATGGACAGATGATGACATATATTTAGTTAATCCTAGCAATAAACTGAGTGAGTGTTTAGAACAGTTTTATAGACTGTTTGAAGGAACGCAAACGCTATTTATTATAGATGACTGTTCAGCAGAAAAAGACATAGTTAAAAAGAGAAACACTTTGTCAAAACTAGCTTTCAGTGGAAGGCATGCTGGGATAAGTGTGTGGATTTTATGCCAGAATATAACTCGGTTTTAAAGACTTTAGAGAACAGTTAAAGACTGTAGTGTTATTTCACATGAAAGACAGAGACTCATTTGAAGAATGTTTGCGCGAAAATGATGTTATTGAAAATGACCAGGAAAAACACAGGATTAAGCAAAAACTAAAATCTGAAAAGTTTAGTAAATTAGTATTAAAAACGGATAAACCCTGCACAGTATGTTGTTTGTAGATAATCGTTATTTTGGTTATTGAAGTCTTACTTGTCAGAGAACAGTAATATGCTGATTCTAGGGCACTTTCGCCCGAAAACTCGGTGGAGGGTGAAAGTGAGTTAGAATTGGTAAAATGCTGTGTGTGTGTCTGCCCGCCTCTCTGTCTGTCTGT
>JAFLJL010018680.1:20000-30000 GCA_018398815.1 Conus ventricosus | reverse complement strand
TGACCTAGAGGGTAGATCAAAGCGTAATAATTTGATTTTTTTACGGCATACCCAGAGGACCGAATGAAACTAACGAGCAAAGTGAAAATAACTTACATGATCTGATCACCGATAAGTTAGATATAACTAAAGATATTGAATTCGATCGTGTACACCGTTTGAACGCAAAGCCTGACTCCCCCATTATTGCACGCTGCTGTTTCTACAAGGATAAGATTATGATTTTAAAGTCGAAAAAGAAACTGCATGGTAGTAATGTGTTTATTGGAGAAGATTTCTCCAACAGAGTTAGGGACATAAGGCGTAAGCTGTCGCCCCACTTGAAGGAAGCAAGGAATCAAGGCAAGAGAGCAGTAATGGTCTTTGACCACCTTCTTGTGGAAGGAAAGAAATTGTTTCTTGAAGATTTTGAAGCAGGGTCAGGGTGTACATAGGGAATCGGCCGCCCCATTTCTATATGTTCGTTTTGTCCTGACAGCGAAGGCTGTGGTAATCAATGTGGGTCAACACCGGTTTTATGTTCACCCCAGTTTGCAGCGACCAAGCCCACGGATGGTGACCGGGTCTGTGTGAGTGAGCGATCGAATGACAGCGTGCACGTGATTGATGAAAATGTCTTAAAAGCAAGACAACCTTTTTCGTTTCTTTCATGGAACGTGAACGGTTTATTGCCCAAACTTACTGATCATGATTTTGTTACATTTATTTGTAGTTTGATTTTGTTTGCTTGGTAGAGACCTTTATGGAAAATATCGAAAACAATATATTCAATGGATATAAAACATACTATACATCAGCTGTAAAGTTCTCTCAAAAAGGTAGACGATCAGGAGGCATTGTGTGTTGATCAACAATGATTTCGCTCCCTTTGTAAAAATCATTGATACAAAAGGTTTTATAAATTGTTGTGCATTTGTCATTGATAAAGAATTATTCGGCTTGGAGAAAGATGTATTGTATTTGTGTTCTTATGTTCCGCCGGAAGGTTCGCCTTTTTATACTCATTTTGATCAGGATAATGGGATAAGTTTGCTTGAGAATTGTTTGGTTGATAGTATGATAACAAGAGATGTTTATGTGGTATTGTGCGGTGACTTAAACAGCAGAACTTCAAATATTTCTAGGGATTTTTGGGCAAACAGCGTTACTGAACTGCAATATAAAGAGCGAGTCTATCACTTCAATGAGATGTTCTCAAGATCAATATTTGAATAATTATGGAAAATTACTTCTTAACATGTGCACTGCCTTAGATTTAAGTATATTAAATGGTTCATGTAAGGGTGACCTCCAGGTCACTATACATATATATCAGACTCTGGATGCAGTGTCGCCGACTATTTCATTTTTTCAAACGAATTATTATCACTGTGTATGAATCATGTGAACTACACGTTGTGGAAAGGATTGAGTCTGATCACATGCCTGTTGCAGCTCGAGTAGTGTTTCCACGGGAAAATGAAGTCACTGTTAGTAAAAAGGAAGGTCTTAAGGAAACTATTGAAAAAATTGTTTGGAACAGTGAATATGCTGATGTTTTTTCTGACTCGCTTTGTAAAAACGACATGAAGAGTAAGTTGAACAATGCTATGATTTTAATTGATGTTGATGTCGACGAAGCATTAAGTGTGTTTAATGAGTGTATAAAAGACTGTGCGAATTGTATGAAGAAGCAAATGTCAAAAAGAGAAGGTACCACGTGACTGGTTCGACCAGGAATGTGAAACCGCTAAGAAAAAAGTAAGAAGCCTTCTCAGAGTTAGTTGTAGGACATTAGATAGGGAGGATCGACAAACGTATACCGTTGCTCGACGTGAATATAAACATTTGCTGGTAAGGAAGAGTAAAGAGTTTAACAATACATTATTGAACAAACTTGTGACATCAGTAAAAAAACCAGAGAGAATTCTGGGACATTGTTCATAAAGCTTCCTTTAATAGAAAACGGCCAAGAAACGAGATTAGAGGTGAGCTCTGGTCACGATCGAGGAGAGTCAGGCTTTCGAGAGCTGCAACATTAATTAACTCTTTTATGTTAATTAACATCCGATCAAGCCTCAAAATGCAGCTAAGTTGACCGAGCACCTGTTGCCTACCTCCACACGAGTTTTGGATTACTTTTTTCATGCATCAACGGCCCGTGAAAAGGAAATTGTGGAACTTGTACTGTGAAAGTTATGGGTGGCGGCAATGCGGAACTCGGAAAAGAAAACAACGCAAAACAGGATCCAACACTAGTTCCAGCTCGTCTGACACTTCAGTGATAAAGAATATCGAAGATACTGAAGTAAAGTTACCCCAAAGAAGCAGAAGACCCTAGCCACCAGCACCCAGCACCATTCAAGGAGAAACTGTCTCGGTTTGTTTACCAGTCGAGAGATACGATGGCGGAAAAAGGGGACGAACGCCCAACAGCAGCTTCAGCAGACTACCACGTTGTTTTCTCCCCTGACTTGTCTCCATCAAACAGCAACTTGGCCTAAGCGAGATTCCAATGAACAGCTGATGATCAAGTTGTGTGCCAATGGAGCCAGAAATCTCGAAATTGACACAATGGTGGACGAGTTGAAGGCAACCCTATTTACGGTGCAGGCGGACAACGACAGACTGAAGAAAGAGGTGGCTGATGCGAGGAAGAGAGAGGACCAGCTGAAAACGCAAATCGCCGAAGTCAAGCATCGAGCGGAACTTGCTGACAGTCGTGTCGAAGACCTGTCCGCATATGTACGCAGAAACAATATGCGTATATATGGCATCAAGGAAGAGCAGACGTCCGGAACCAGAGAAACACCCGACCAGTGCGAGGAGAAAGTGCTTGCTCTTTTCAACGACAAACTCAAAATCCAGTGAAAAAGGGCGATATTGAGGCAGTAAATCGGGTGGGCACTAAGCAGGCACGTCGGTCTGACGATTCTAGCGTCTCCAGGGATAGGCCTACTGGACGGGGCATCATTGTCAGATTCGTGTCGCGGCGCATTCGGGACAGCGTGTTGTACGCTCGACGCACTCTAAGGGCACGAGGATCACTTTAGTCGAGGACTTAACCCCAGAGCCTACACATTGTTGTGTTCAGTAAAGAACGAAAACACTGTCTGTCAACAAGCTGGTCAAAGAACGGGAACATTTTTGTGAAGACAGTTAGCGGGAAGATAGGGAGTGTGAAGTCTCTAGCCGACCTGAGACATTGTGTTGATGGATATGATGATGTGTTGCCTGTACAGAAGGTCAGTAAGTTTGTTTGTTTTTTCCTTCGTGTATGTGCTTAAAAGTTTCGCTATAATAACTTCCTCTGTAGAGGATTTTGAGATTTTCCCTTATTCCAAATTTTATAATGTTTACCTTTTTCAGCTATTTCATTGGTCAATGTTTTGGGTCAAGGCAATTCAACGCCGTGTGATAAGCGGGATGAGGAACCAGTGGATCTTTCGTTTTTTGAATTTGTATCTTGCTAAGTAATGGCGATCGTTGTTTCTTTGATAATCAAATAACTACCCGGCTGTGAGGATCTGCTTGTCTTTTTGGTCTTACTGTCGGAAGCACGTGGGGTTTTTGTTTTTGTCACGTGATAGATGTCATGATGGCCGCTAACGGATTAGGCCTACTGGGGAAAGGGCCTGTATACTTTTTCTTTATGTATTCTTTTTGCACTGTGTATAGCAGAATATGCTTGTTAAAGCCAGTTGATGTGGAGTGGGGCAATGGGCCTACAGATGAACCTTTTTTTAGTTGTAAATTCTACATGTTGTGTGCCTGTCTTGTTTTGTTGTCGTTTGTGTGTGCTGATACAGCAAACTTACATTGTGTGCATGTGGATGAGAGTGTGAACATTGAAATTAAGTCAGGTTTGGATTTTTCAAATTGTCTTTATGATACTAGTTTTCCAGAAGACAGGGTTATCTTTAATTCGGTGGATTCTGGATTGAGTGAGGTACTGTTGTTCTTTTTTTATAGTATGTGGAGACAGAAACAGAAAATGTGCTTAATTCATTTGACTTTACTCTATGTTGTGGGAATAAGATATGATTTGTACTCTGTTTATACCACTCTTCTTCTCTTTCAAACTTACCAAATGGCGGGTGATAATCCTTTAAAATATGCTCATTTAACTGTAACGGCTTAAACAACTCCAATAAGAGGAAGGATGTATTTGACTTCCTTAGGAAAAGAGAACCCAAAACATATATTGTCTTCAAGAGACACATTTGAAAACAGAATCAGAAAACTTCATAAAAGCAAGTTGGGGTTATAATGTCTGGCTCTGTGGTTCTGAGACAAATAAAAACGGGGTTGCCATTTTTTAGCAATAATTTGAATTAAATTGTTAGATGTCATTAGAGATCCTCTGGTTGTTATATTGTAATGAAGCTGGAAATTCTAAATAAAAAAACTTACCTTAGTCAACCTATATGGGCCAATAATAACGATACACCTGAATTTTTGATGGTGTGTGCGAACAAATTGAGCGCATTGCCAATGAACATGTGATTATCATGGTGACTGGAATTGTGCCTGGACATGAAAATAGATGTCAGAAATTATGCAAGTATGAATAATCGTCCTAGGACCAGAAAAAGAATTATTAACATGATGGTAAAATTCAATCTTTTGACGTTTTTAGAGAAATGTATCCTGAAAAAAGATCATATACTTGGCGTAAATTTAATTCATTTAAACAAGGAAGACTTGATTATTTTCTAATTACTGAAGAATTATTGGTCGAAACAAATAACATTTTTACTAACCGGGATACAGATCAGATCATTCTTTAGTCACTATACTTTTAAAAAAAGAGCAGCTTAACGTGATAGGCCTTTCTGGAAATTTAATAATAGTTTGCTTAAAGATAAAAAATATATTTCAGAAATAAAAAGAATCATCAATGAGGTGAAAAAAAAAACAGTATGCACTAGTACCTTACAATTTAGACAACATTGAAAATATTCCTAACGAAAATATCTCCTTTGAGATCAATGATCAACTTTTTTTGAAACCCTGTTATTAGAATTAGGGGGAAAACAATATTTATAGCACTTACAAAAAAGAAAGGAAAACCCAGCAAGAACTCAACCTTGAAAAAAGAATAAGTAATCTTGAACGTGATTTGCATGAGGACAGATATTCCAGTTTTAGAAACTTAAAAACACAGTTGCAGGAAATTAGGATCACAGGATTCAAGGTATGGCAATGCGTTCGAGGGTTCGCTGGATCCATCAGGGTGAAAAGGTTAGTAAATATTTCTGTAATCTTGAAAACCGTAACTACCTAGACAAGTCTATACCCTTTCTCGAAAAGGAAAATGGAACAATAATTTCAGATCAAAAAAATGTTCTTAATGAAACAAAATGCTTCTTGAAAATTTATATTGCTTTAGAGAGGTAAACGATGTTAACATTACTGATGAACTCCTGATGCACCAGTTCTATCTAATGAGGAGAGTGAATCTATCGAAGGCTTAATAACATTTCAGGAAGCTGCTTGTGCTTTGAAAAATATGAAAAATTTTAAAAGTCCAGGACCTGATGGCTTTACTGTTGAATTTTTTAAGTTTTTCTTTATTGATATTGGCCTCTTTCCTTGTGCGTTCTATCAAACGAGAGTTTTGACAAGGTCAAATGTCAATAACCCAGCGCAAGGAACTATAATATGTATCCCTAAAGAGGGAAACCTAAACGATTTATTAAAAACTGGCGCCCTATTTCCCTTTTTGAATACTACATACAAAATCGCTTCAGCTTGTATGCTAGCCGTCTCAAGAGTTTTACCAAGTGTTATTCATGAAAGCCAAAAAGGCTTTCTAAAGGGCCGTTTCATTAGCGAAAATATCAGGTTACTCTACGATACATTGTTGTACACTGAAAATAAAAATATTCCAGGCATGTTATTATTAGTAGATTTTGAAAAGCGCGTTTGACAGTGTGTCTTGGTCCTTTTTACTAAAATGTTTACATTTTTTAATTTGGCCCAGACATTATTAAATGGATAATGACTTTTTATAACCAAATTTCTACCTGTATCTCGGTCAATGGCCAATACACTCCTTGGTTTTCAATAGAAAGAGGAGTCAGACAGGGGGATCCTGCCTCACCTTATTTGTATTTAATCTGTGCGGAAATATTGTCTCTCATGATTCGCCTAGTAATGTGAACATTAAAGGAATTAAAATTAAAAATAAAGTAAACTTACTATCCCAATTTGCTGATGACACAACATTGTGCCTTGATGGATCAGAAAAGTCATTTATTGAAGCAGTACATACCCTTACAAGATTTGCACATATTTCTGGTCTAAAAATAAATTTTGACAAAAACCCAAGTTATTTGGATAGGTAGCAGAAAAAAACTCTGGCATGCAATATTGCGTGATAAGAATTTTGTTTGGGACCCGGCACTTTTAAGGTTTTAGGCATTACATTTTCCACCAACACTGACACTATTGTACAACTAAACTACGAGGACAAACTTTTTTCAATCAGACGCGTCTTAGCGTTTGGAAAAAAAGACAGATTACTCCGTATGGAAAAATAACTGTTATTAAAACCTTAGTGCTTTCAAAAATTATCTATTTATTAATTAATTTGCGGACCACCAGACTATTTTTTGAAATCTTTAGAAAAAGAACTGTACATGTTTTTTGTGGAATGGCAAACAAGGCAAAATCAAAAAGGTCTGTGGTTGGAAAAACAGTACTTTGAAGGTGGATTGAAGATGCTGAATGTTGAAACTTTTTGTCTTCTATGAAGATATCTTGGTTAAGGAGACTGAACTCTGATTCTGAGTGGAAGGATTTTACCCTTAATATGTTTCCTAGGTTAGGACATTTAAACAATTTTGGAGCCGAATATGCTAATATTATTATTGAAAATGTTGGAAAACCCATTCTGGAAGGATGTTGTAAAACATTACAAAAAAAATATGTACAAAATGTTGTGTATGAATTCATGTCTGAATGTATTCATTACAACATTAATATTTTACGGGGACGAAGGGTAGTTTGGGTGCGAGAATGGTGTGACTATGACATTTACTTTGTAAAAAATATAATTATGATAATGGTCAGTTTATGACATAATAACCAATTTCTGCTTAAGTACCCAGGTATTAGAACCAATTTTATATTGTACGAAGGTATTGTCGACGCAGTCCGAACATATTGTCAAAAGTTAAATGTAGTTCTAACCAACAGATACAAAACTTTAGACTCGATGACATGGTCCTTATTTATAAGGGCAATAAACATGTGCAGGGCCATTTTAAATGGAAATGATGCTATTCCAACAGCAGTCAAAAAATGGAAACAACTTGTTTGAAACTCTGAGCTGAAGCATATTTTTTCACATTATTATAAAACTACAAAGATGTACAGCTCAGATGGTTTCAAACCAGACTATTACATAGATACTCTCCCACTCAGAGATATTTGTTCAGGATTAAAATTACTGATTCCCCTATTTGCAACTTTTGTAATATGGATGAGCAATGCATTTCACACATGTTGTATGATTGTGCTATTGTCAACAGATTTTGGACGGTTTTGAACATTTGCTTAGGAAAAATGTCCACATTGTGATTACCTTCAAATTGATAAAGAATTAGTTTTGTTCGGAGTAAAACAAAATATTACAACAGATAAGCCTCTAGATTTTATTCTGCTTCTGGCTAAATTTATATATACAAGACAAAATTGCAAAATATACACCCAAATGTCAGTTGTTCATAACATTTCTTAGAAACAGATTGGAATCAGAAAAATATGTATCTTTTTTGAACAACACATATAGAGAATTTGAAGAAAGTTGGCTGCCTTTCCACACTTTTTTCTTGATCTTTGAATACGGTTTTTTTTATTAACAAAACTGGTAGAGCCCTATGGTATGTGTATTTGCATTATGTATATGTGTATGTATTGTATGTGTATATATGTGTGTTGTGTATGCAGGTGTGTGTATGTATAGTCATATATACATGTATGTGTATATATATGTGTACATACGTATGTGTATGTGTGTATGGTGTGTATATGTACATTGTGTGGGTGCATGTTATTTTCTCAAATTTATAGCACCTAGTATTACTGTTTTGTCACTATAATTTTCTGTGTTTGTCAGTTGTTTGTAATGAAAATGAAAAACAAACTCCTTGTAACTACTACTTTTTTCTCTTTTTTTTTTTTCTTTTTTTTCCCCACTCATTCAAATGAGTAAAACACAAAGAAAAATTGCCAGATTGTAACAATTGTATATTTACTATTCATAATTCATTTATTGTTTATAACTACACATCCTTACATTCGTACATGTACTGGACATGCTTATGTCAAATTGTTTGTTAAATCCATGTCGAAGGATGGGTGCGTGAAGGGAAGAAAGTGAAGGAACTGTAGAGTGGAGGGATGAGAGAGGAGGAATAAAACATATTTAAAAAAAAAAAATCGGCATTCCACCTTATGTGCACAACCCAAATTAATAAAATTATCACCTAATCTCTTGATATCAATTTAAAAAAAGTAGAGATTAGGAAATTTGTCTGCCAAATAACACGAGTAATGCATTAACAATAAGTCACAATTTATAAATGTTATGTCAATGTAGTCACAGAGGAATGAAATAGAAGATGTGTGTGTGTGTGTGTGTGTGTGAGTGCGGGTGATGGGAGAGGGGAGGGGTGAACGAGAGGGCAAGGTGGAGATGAGTGGGGTGGGTGGGTGGATGGGGGGTGATGAGGGGTAGGGGTTTCATAGAGAAAAATGTCCTGAGTTGGGTTGGTCACCTTTGTTTTTGACCGACTGTTGTTTGTCTGTTTATCTTACTTTATTATTTTTCTTTCCAACATGAATGGCGCTGTATTCATTCTAATATCGCTGTTTACGTACAATTACAGTGAATACTATTTTATTTGTCGCTCTTTTATTTCCTTTCTCATATTGGTTGTGACTTGTGTATGGTGTAATGATTCTGTACATGTCATGGCGGTTGTTAATGTAAAACGTTTTCTCAGCAAGAAGAAAAAAAAAATATCTTTGATCAACTCTGAAAAAAAAAAAAAGAAAAAAAAAAGAAACGAGATTACAGTTGACAAGTGGTTCCAGCACTTTAAGTCGTTATTAGAAATAGATGTAAATACTTCCAATTATGAAGATCCGGCTGATAGTGACAGTGATAGTTACATGAATCGTCCTATTTCTAAAGAGGAAGTATTATTGGCCATGAGAAAACTGAAAGTTCGGAAAGCAGCAGGCCCAGATGGTATTGTTAGCGAGTTACTGAAGTACTCAAATGATCAAGTCGTAAATTTTCTCGCAAAATTATTCAATACACTTTTTGACAACGGGGTATTTCGGGAAAATTGGACAGAATCCATTATTTTACCATTGTTTAAAAAAGGAGATGTTAATAATCCCAATAATTATAGAGGTATCTCTATTACTGATATAAGTAGCAAACTTTATAGTTCTATTATTAACAATAGATTGCAAGAATGGATAGACGAGAACAATATTACAGGTGAGTATCAAGCAGGCTTTAAAAAAGGATATTCGACAGTTGATCACATATTTACGTTGTTAGCGCTTGTGCAAAAGCAGTTTTCATATAATCGTAAACTTTATGTAGCGTTCATAGACTTTGAAAAAGCATTTGATTCGATTAATAGAAATCTGCTATGGCCTATTTTATCAAAAAATGGCATAACTGGTAAGTTATTTAAGTGTGTCAAAGTTATGTATGAAAATGTAAAATGTAGAGTAAGGTGTGGTTCTAAACTTTCTGATTACATTCGATGTACAGCAGGAGTGAAACAGGGAGATGCGTGTAGCCCTGAACTATTTTCTGCATTTATTAATGAGTTAGCATTACATGTGATTAATAGCGGAAAACATGGCGCTGTGCTCTCACGTACTGCATTTGAGTTGTTCATTCTTCTATTGGCAGATGATGTTGTTTTATTGTCAGAAACGGTTATAGGGCTGCAGACACAGCTAAATAACTTGCAACATGCTGCTTCTT
>JAFLJL010018680.1:0-17500 GCA_018398815.1 Conus ventricosus | reverse complement strand
TTCTGTCAGATAGTAAAGCGTATTTAAGTGAAATGAAAAGGTAATGGCGTATGTCCCCTTGGCATTTCAAAGCATCCTCAAAGTTTTACTGCGTCAATGCGGACCTTGATTTCTTTAACGCGCAGGCGCGTCGTCCAAGTCCGGGTGACGGACAGACAGCAGACAGTCTGCCGTGTCGTCCACAATCAGATGACGGAACATAAAAAATTCCTACACTTTCCATGAAATGGTCCAAGGGAAATAACCTCTGTAACTAGTCTTGGGGATGTTGGAACGAGTTGTCGACCATACTTTCAGTGGCCTGTTGTGTACTTGGCTGACCCCGGGAGCTTTGAAACAAAGACAATGACGGTAGCGCCACGTGGCGCGTGGCACGTATTTCCTGTGCCAGAAAAATGTCGGTCAGGCAAAGGAGTGGTAGCGATTTCTCGTTCAATGAAGCGCTTGAAATCGTATTACAAAGTGGATCTGGTGATGAGGGGAGTTGAGTGTTTGTTCTTTCCTGTGACACCTAACACAAGACTGTCAGTTGTTGTAGAGCTACCGTAAAAGTAAATTAAAAGTGGCCAAATCTGTGCGTCGGCGGGGAATGAGTGCCGTGCGCGGCGCACGGCACCAGGGAATGAGAGCTGTGCGCTGCGCTCGGCTGGAAAGAATTAACACACCACTGTTGAAGTTTAGTGCGATCCTCGCAGATGGCTGGAAGTGAAGGGATATGAGATCCACACACGGCCATTACGCGCCATTGGTCATGATTTTTTTAATATATCTGCACACGCGCGTGCGCACTCGCTCATGCACGCACGCACGCACACGAGAGAGAGAGGGAAGAGAGAGGGAGGGAGGGAGAGAGAGATCCGATATTCAGAAATTGACCCAAACCGTCTGGTCTCGTTTTGTATCATTTTCTTAAAATTCGAACGTCCCATTATTTATGCTGGGTTTCCTTACCAAGGAATGGGATATGTCTTTCGATTTCTATACGCATGGATTAGAAAAAAAATTCAGTTTACTTGAACAATAAAATATGTCTGAGATATGGCAGAACAGGATCTCCAAAAAATTTTATTGCATTGTGCCTCTTTCATGTGCGTTTTTCTACCTAACGGACAGCATCTAGCGTAGACCACTGGGTAGGAAAGACACAATTTTAAGACTTGAGGTACAGTTGTCATTGCCTTTAAGGGTCCTGCATAGTGTCAGTTTCCTCTGTAGCTGTGTGTGACCCTGATTAGAGTCTTCATCTGACATTCGAGGATAAGTAACAATTTCAAACTATTTTGTGCTTTTAAAAGCATTTCTTGGCATGCATTGGCATGGTGAAAGGCTTTGTCTGCATTTAGCATTGTCACCGATCGGTATCAGTGTGGAAATCGTACAGACGCGCCGACGGCTCTGTATCGATTCGTGGCATCATTCCACGATGGGGGTGTAGGCTTACCGGGCCATATATGGTAGTTGTTGGGTTCAGGAGGGATGGTGGGGGTGTTGGATACCTGTATGTTCCATTCATATACTGGGGGTGCGTTTGCTACCAGGCACAGGCAGGGAAAGGATAAGTGTGGAGAGAGAGGGGGTTAGCCTTCCGTCTCTTGTTTTGTGTCGTGTGGAGTCCCGTTGCACGTGCAGTTTTTGTAGAGTTCAGAACTCAGCAAGGAGTGAGTGCTGAGTCATCAGGCTTTAAAGTTTGGTGGGGCCGGGTGGCTATCACTTCGGTCAAGTCCTTGGTGAAGAGCAGTTGGGCTTTTGTCTTGGTGCCAGCGTTTGTGCTGTGGGTCCCGACTTCGGTCGACATGGTGAGCCGGCCCCGTGAGCATGCTGCTCTTGGCTGTGCAAGTCATCTGTGTTTCTGTGTGCTGCGACCCTGAGGTTCAGGTGCTGGGGTGGCCAGCCGCAGTTTGTTGTCATCGTTCTGTGTTGTGGCAGGTATGTGGAGTTAGTTAAGGTGATCGTAGTGTAGTGTTAAGGATGGCTTTTGTCTTGTGCACATTTCTGTCGACTTGTACAAACGTGTAAATAATACGAGCTCATATTTTGAATCGATTTCCAGTTTTCTTAAGGAAAAGGAAGAGGGAGAAAATGGGGGAAAATAGGTGACTAAAAACGAAGCAAGCCGAGAAAGTGTGATGGTGGTTTGTGACCAGTGGGTTGTGTTGAGAGGTGCAAACAAGGAAAAGGGAAAAGGAAAGAAGGAAATTTGGTTGTGAAGTTTGAATGGAAATGTAAATAGTTTACCATTGGTTCGATCATGATGTTTGGATTGAGTTTTTTACTTATTCGTGACAGGGGGTTTGAACGAAAATGCTTTCGGGAAGCATGGATAAGGTGTGTTGGCCATTGGGTGCTGTAGAGGTTATGATTGTGCCGTGTCATGGAAGTTAATTAGAAAGGATAAGTATTGGGTAGTTGTGTGAAGAAGTACTGGTGTCAAGCCGCGCGGTTTTGTAGGGTATGGGTGCCCTAATTCAATAATATAGATTTAAGATTTGTTCCTACATTGTTGATTTGTGGGAGTGTGCTAAGGCCTTGGGTGATTGCCAAGGGGGTATACCCGTCCTGTCCCCTTGATTTTCTTTGGAATCGAGACATGATATTTGTGGTTGTTACAATATGACTGAGAATGTGTGTGTGGGAAGGTGTATTATGGAGTAGCTTTGTGTATACCGTAGTGTACGAGAAATATAATTTTGTGATATAAACAACGTGGATGGTTATAGAGGTAACTCGATTGTAGAGCAATTAGGAATGGGGTGCGTAAAGGAAATCCTGGGAAGGGGCGAACTAAGGGGTTACCCTATGCATATCTACGATTAGAGGGCAACAGCTATGTCAAGTGCAGGTGAGGGCGCATTTCCCACCCCTCCTGTGGCCCGGTACACCAGGCGGATCAGGGCAGCTTAGTCGGGGTGCTGTGGACGGCCAATTGCGGGCATTCCTGTCCTTGACTGTCCGGTGGTCGTCGCAGGTGCCTGCAAGTACCCTTCCTGCCACTCCCCCACCCTGCGTGTGCCGGACAGTTGTCCCAGCCATTACCCGTCCGGTGCTACAACCCTTTACTTTTTCCTCCCATCCGACCGGGCCTTTACAGCCTGGCCGTTGCTGGTGTCACCTTTGCTGCTGGTGCCGTAGCTGGTGCCACTGTTGCCGTGGGCGCCGTAGCTCGCTGTCGTCTGTGTCGCCGTCAGTGTGTCACCGCTGCTGTTATCGCCGGTGCTGTGACTCCACTGATGTGGAAGCCGGTGTGTCACTGTCACTGGTCGCTGTCGTCTGTGTCGCCGTTAGTGTGTCACCGCTGCTTGTTATCGCCGGTGCTGTGACTCCACTGATGTGGAAGCCGGTGTGTCACTGTCACTGGTCGCTGTCGTCTGTGTCGCCGTTAGTGTGTCACCACTGCTGTTATCACCGTTGCTGTGACACCACTGATGGAAGCCAGTGTGTCACCGTCACTGGTCGCTGTCGTCTGTGTCGCCGTCAGTGTGTCACCGCTGCTGTTGTCGCCGTTGCTGTGACTCCACTGTTTGTGAAGCCGGTGTGTTTACTGTTGTGTCTTCTCGTCTTCGGCAGGCAGGTTCGTCTGGTCACCGTCACCGTCGCTGTCGTCGTCGTGAGACGGTCAACGTTGTCGTCGTGTGGCATGGTTTTTTTTGTTTTTTTTTGGGGGGGTTTGTGTGTGACATTGAAACACATGAAGACATTGGGTTTTGGATGTGCATACATGAAGGATGGATGGTGATTAAAAAGGGTATGACTGAAGGGGTGAATGTGCGCAGTGAATTATATGCTAAAATGAATATAGTTAAGTGAAGTTAGTATAGTTTGGTTGTTGGTTTTCTTTTTATTTTGGGGAATTGGTTTTGGGGAAAAAAAATGATTTGTATTATGCTATGTGTAATCTGCGGATCTGGGAAACACTGCACACCGTGACTGGAAAAGGGGTTAAATAACTGGTTGTGGCGGCCTTGGCCGTAGGAACCGTGTGTTTCAGGCTGGGGTCTGAGACGAGTATATAGAAGATTCCGGTCATTGATTGTTGTGTCGGGAATAAAATTGTTTTATTGTCAGTTCTTGTGTGACGTGTTATATGTTAATGGGTTAGTTGTGGGAGGGTTTTGTTTTTTTACGTCCGGCTTAGCGATCCGTGACAAGCATCATGAGCTAAAGATCAGGTCTGCTGGTACGCAGGTGATTATTTCTGGCTCGACGATCAAATGGCAGAAGAGAACTGCACCGGCCGGACCCAAATTCCGACGAGTTGCACGATAAAAAGTGTATTTTAGGTCGACCCATTCCACCGCTACTTTACCATTGGGCCCAGTATAGTAGACTGAAAGAAACAGGCGGCAGAAATCAAGAAGGTGGTTCTAGCTGATAATTCATTTTGAGCACCAGTTAAGAAATCGGCAGCGTCGGCAGTGTGTCGGCTTGAACGTCTGGCATTCTGACCTGGGTGTATCGTGTGACGTACCTTAGAAGAAGCGGCGGTTGAAAAACTAGTTGTTCTTAATACTGTGAGCCTCTTTGATTTTCTGCTGCTTTTACTTTTCTCTGGGAACCTGCATCCGTGCGGTAAGCTGACAAACGGAGCTGATTTCTTGATTTCTTGTCCACACGTGTCAAGAGTGGAAGTTTAAACTAAGCGGAAACCCTCAGACACCCACCCCCCACCCCCACCCTGACCAGCAACACACGCACACACGCACACACCATTTGTTCGTGTGGGTTTTTTTTGTTTGTTTTAACCTGGGGGTGAAAGCTAAAGAGAAGACATATATTGTTATGACGTCTCCTCTAAATACACATCTCGTCACCATAGTAAAAGTTCGTTACTGCATGCATTGACAGGCAGGCAAGTATACGTGCGCACGCGCACGCACACACAAGCACACGCACTCGCACACTCGCACACACTCACACACATTGCAGAATGCAGCAAGCTTTCACTCGGTTCCCCATAATACATACCGTAAAACAATATATAGTCATATGCAAAAAGCACAAACTAACAATGTTTCTTAAACTAAGTTAGTTTTGACGAATTGAATGAATCAGACTTGCTTGCAGATAGAATAATGGGTTTTTAGAAATAATGTTTGGAATTTACCACAGCTCCCAGTTCTCTCTAGATATTCCTTCGTTTGTGTGGTAGACGAAATTTCTTCCACCAAAATATCGTTTTAACTGTCCATGGTTTAAAGCAAGATATTCAGATTTCCGCAGATTAATACAAATATTTTTATAAGAATTTTACAGATGTTGAAGATATTGTTCACATTTCGATGTTAAACTGTGATGGCCCTTTTCTCATAACGTTTGGTTTCCCCTTCACATCTTCGCCACTGGCGTGTGCCAAAGTTTTAAGAGTTGGTCAGGTCATGGGAACTGTCAGTGGATGGACATAGTAGCGATCTCCCCCTAGAGGGATTTAAAACATGGACGTATTCTTTGTTTTCACTATTTTGTTTACTTGCTTGTGCTTTCTTTTGCTTGTTGTGTTGTTTTAATGACTGGTGGACCAAAGATATACGGAACACTGATTCCATACTTCTCACCACCAAGCCCTTAAAACCACCATACATGTCCACGTATTGGCTTTAACATGCACAGACATTCACAAATTGGTAGAAAACTCTGTACGTTTCATGACTGAACATTGAGAAATAAGCGAGAGCACTGACAACAACAAAAAACAAACTTTGTGAACATCTGGAATATGTGTACGATCCAGTCTGGCATCTCTGTTAATTTTAGAATTGGTAGCATGATAAGGAGGTCTGTTTTCATCACCTAAAAGGAGCTTGAACTGCACACCTGTTTTCTTCCTGCTAATATGTGTGATCTGGTTTTGAGACTTCTTTTAGTAATTGAATGTAGAGTTTGTTTTCCTAGAAGGGTGGCTGGAGGGGTGTGTCATTTAACAGTGGTGTCAGTCTTCATCAGTTCTGTGAGGTCTTTCGGCGGAGCTGTGAAGAATAACAGCACCGCATCTTTACCCTTTAAATCTGCAATTATATGATGAAAAGGAAATTTGAAACAGCGCATTTGTTTTTTTTTCCCGAGTCATTGCTGGTGTAAATTACAATGATCAGGGCATTGATTCTGTATGTGAGAGCGTTCGTTAAATGAAAATGTGTATTTACATATGAGCTGCATGCATGGATGTTTCTGCGGTAATGTTCGTGTGTGCATTGGTATGTAAGTGTATAAGTGTATAACCAGACACATATGTATGAACGTACATTTTTGTTCCAAAACTCAGTTTCGAATGAGTGAATATAGACGTTCATGCGCGCACATATAAATATATATACTTGAACGCCCATTGGCTTTAACATGCACAAGTATAGACAAATATGCATCCAAGCACATGCCTGCAGTCACACATACATGCCCTCACGCACGTGCATACGCACGCGGGCGCGAGCGCACACATACACACACACACGCGCACGCACGCACGCATGCACGCACGCACGCATTCACGCACGCACGCACGCACGCACGCACACACACACACACACACACACACACACACACATATATATATATATATATATATATATATATATATATATATATATATATATATATACTGAACAACATTAAAAACGCACCGCTTGCCAAAAGACCCAGACAACGTTGGTAGTACAGAATTATTTAATGAAAGTAAGCATATTTGATTACGCATCCATTTTTCAATTAAACAAAATGTCTGTTCTTGACAAGAATGGCCGAATTCATCTGAAATTAGCTGTTGACTTCACTAGGGTCCCTGTCAAAAAGTACACCACGACGAGCATGTCCGTCCGCGAGCTCTAATACCGAGTGTGTCCGCCATTTGCCCCGATGCACGCTTGGCAGCGCCTCCTCATGGAGTAGACAAGGTTGTGCAAGAACGCCTGTGGCAGTCCATCCCACTTCTCGGTCAGTGCGCGCCTCAAATGATCGAGAGTCTGTGGACGTCTTCCACGGGCCACAAGACGCCCCAGCTCATCCCAGACGTGTTCAATGGGAGCCATGTCAGGGGACAGAGATGGCCAGGGCAACACGGCAATGTTGTTCGCCTGGAGAAACGCAGTGGTGGCTCTTGCGGTGTGGGGTCGTGCATTATCATGCTGGAAGAACTGCAGCTCCGGGTGCTGGCCAAACAGTGGGACGACGTGGTTCTGCAGCACCTGCTGGTACGTGTTGGCATTCACATGGTTGTCAAAAAAGTACAGAGGTGTCCGGTAGTCATGACTGAATGCCCCCCAAACCATCAGACTGCCCCCTCCCCATCTATCGGCTTCAAACACGCAGCAGTTGGCGTAGCGTTCCCCGACACGCCTCCAGACTCTCATTCTCCCGTCAGCATGAGATAACGCGAATCGACTTTCGTCAGAGAACAGCACAGCTCTCCACTGACGTCGTGTCCATGGCAGATGCTGGTTGGCCCACTGCAGGCATTGCTGACGGTGTCTACGGGTGAGAACTGGGCCAACATGAGGGCGTCTTGCATTGAGCCCTGATTCTTGCAATCCACGTCGAACGGTTTGTCCAGACACTGGACCCCGTCGACCAACCACCTGGCGACATGTTTCTGCTGCTGTAAGGAATCGATTACGAAGATGAAGCTGTGGAATGTATCGATCCTGCGCTGGTGTGGTAACACGAGGTTGGCCCGTTCGGCGCCGATCAGTGGTGGAACCAGTTGCTGCCAAACGTTGTGATAGCCTTACAATTGTAGAGTGACTGCAGTTCAGTTGTCTGGCTGTCTCTCTCGATGACATGCCGACCATTAACATTCCAATGGCTCGCTCGCGTTCTTGCATAGACAGTCGCGGCATTGTTTTCGGACCACTTCGCCTGGTCGAATGACAACTGATACCGTTTTTCTGTCGGCATGACTTCAAACTCACCATTTGAGACAAAGAAACAGATGAGCTACGTTCAGTCTCGGCCCCAGTGGCAAAAAAAGTGTTTTGGGCGAGTTGCACGTGGGCGTCACACGAACGTTGGCAAGCGCGGAGAAACCGAGGCAGTGTGAATCTGTGTCCCTTAAAAATTGTGTTAATATACCAAATCCAAATACACATTTTTTCCAAATGGGAAATCGGCAAATCAAAACGGTGCGTTTTTAATGTTGTTCAGTATATATATATATATAATATATATAATATATATATATATATGAAGACAACAGCAAGCTTTTACTCGGTTCCCCATAATACACAGCGTAAAACAAAATATAGTCAAATCGAAAAAGCACAAACTAAAAATGTTTCTTAAACTAAGCTAGTATTGATGAATTGAATGAATCAGATTTGTTTGCAGATGGAATAAGATCTTAACTGAAGATACTGGTTATATATTGACAGGGGCAAGACACCGCTACATCGACGGGGGGGGGGGGGGAGGACCTGCTTCATCAACGAACAACGGAGACCAGGCCATGTTAACGAACTCAGTAGATGCGGCCAACCACAAATGGGGGAGTATTGTTCTTGATTTTTCGCTCGGTCTTCTCTCTCGTCTTTACACTTCTTCCAGTGTAGCTGTCCCTTTCTCTCGTAGTTATCTGTACTGTCATAGAGTTTAGTGTTTCCTTGTGTAGAGTTGTGTCGTCTTCTATTCCAGGATTCATTGTGTCACACTTCTTCCAGTGTAGCTGTCCCTTTCTCTCGTAGTTATCTGTACTGTCATAGAGTTTAGTGTTTCCTTGTGTAGAGTTGTGTTGTCTTCTATTCCAGGATTCATTGTCTTCTTTCCCAGAGTTTAGTATCGCCTTTCCTCACAAAAGTTCTACTTTCTTTTACAGGGGTATATTTTCTACACTCACAAGTTTGAAATCTCCTTTCTGCGGTACTAGAATCTTCTTCAATCTCCGATGCTAATCTTCGTATTCAGGGTTTAGTGTTTTCTTGATTCACAGATGTTTATGGTATTTTCTTCAGGAACTAGAGTCCCATATTTTCCACACCTGATGCTCGTCTTTTTTTCAGTTGGGTTGTACCTTTCCTAACTTTCTAATCTCAGTGATTCTTCCGTGCATCTTCTTTTCCAGGATTTGGGTCTTCTTTCTCAGTATTATGTCTTCTTCTTTCCTAGGATTTAGTGCCACCTTCTTTCCCAGGGTTTTTCTGTCCTAAGATCACGTGTCTTTTTTCCTGGGTTAGCGCGTTTTTCTTTTACCAGGCTTTAGTGTTCTGTCCTTTCCCAGTGTCCATGCCTTCTTTCCCAGGCTTTAGGCCCACAACGTACGCAGTACTTAGTGCCTTCTTTATTCCACAGTGTTTAGTATTTATTCATTTTAAGGATCGGTGCCCTCTTCTTTTCCCACCACATCACAACCCCCCCCCATTACCCCCCGACCACAACACAGCACCCCCACCACACCCCACTCACACCTTCACACACCACAACACATCACTACCACACTTCCACTACACGACAAAACACGACACACACCACACTACAACACACAACATCACCACACAATAACACATACCACACCACAACCACAATGCACAACACAATACACAACACAATGCACCACACGCACACCACATCACTCCACAGAACACAACCCTACACCACAAAATTCCAACCCCCAACACACCACATCCTCATAAAACACGCCACGCCACCCCACACCACCAAACCATCACATCACATCACACCACACCACACCACACCATACCAGGGGTGGGAAAATAGCTCAGCGGTAGAGCGCCGGACTCAATAATTTTGGGTGATCCTGGGTGGTTGAAATCTCCGCCGGCCGTTTCGGTACAGGGGGATTTTTCATTTCGGAGTCGGCATTGGTTCTGACTGCATCTCTCTTAACAGTCCTTTGAATGAGATTAAACCGAGATTCACAAGATGGGGACTCTGGTATTTGACACTAAGGCCTGTTTGGCCGTGTGTGTTGCGGTCTGAACTGAAATATGCGTGTCCAACGTTCAGACCTAGGATTTTTATTGTCCAGCACTACGCCATGGTGATTGTACTGAGGTCTGTGGGAAGTCTTGAAGAGGCTCTCTGGCAGTGGTCGCTTTCATTTGATGCGTGAAAAGTGTAGTTTTCATTTTGTCATTGCCACGTTTTGCGAAAGATCTGCACATTCTGTTGCCTCACAGTCTGTCACGGATCGGTGGGGATCTTCTGTAAGCAGGAACCACAGTGTACGGTGCCTTCTTTGACTACATCTCTCTGTGGGATACAGCAGAAGGCGTTCAAAAACTTCGACTACCAGGTGCTTGTCACCTTGGATGGTGGGTTGTTAGGACAGGGAGTCTGGTGCAGAATGGTGGCTTTGGCTAGGCTTTAGTAGCTTGGGGTGGGGGGAGGTAGGGTTAGAGGGAGGGCCGTTCCAGCACATCATTTAGCTCCTGGCAAGACTGAAGATGTGCGGGATGCTGCGATGTTGAACTGTGTGGATAAGAAACTTTGGCGCCGCGTAATCGGAGACGTATAGAGAGAAATATCTCTGGCGGAGTATTTCGATAAAACGGTCTCAATGGATCGGATTGGCCTTACCATGAGATCCATTTTGCGGTGACACCAGCTTGACATGACAGGCTCCAGCGCATGGGAGCTATCAGGTTGTGGGGACCATGGGGGTGTCAGAGCTGTAGTTTATAGAGCAGAGTGCCACTGGCCTTCCTGTGTGACACATGGCTGCTCTGGTTTCTGTGACAGTTGTCTGCGAACCAAAGGTACAGAACAGTGGTACCAGACGAGATGCTTCAGGAAAGGCATGCATTTCCTGAAGTGGCTCTTGGATCCCTTGGTACTGTCTGAGTACCCCTTGTTTTGTAGAAAACCTGTCATGGCGGTCATATCAGAAATGGAGTTCACACTGGATTTTCCCGTGGAACTGCTTCAGTATAGGCCTTAACGTCGCTCGTGTTTCCTCTCGATGATGTCTAAATTTCGCCCCTGATTCGTGGCCGATTCGCGATTCGTGATCGGGTCTCTCTTCCACACGGATCTTTCAACAACGCCACTGCATGCCTTTAGTTCTGTTAGCGACTGGATGTTGTGTTGGATTAGTTGAATAAGTGGGGAGCAGGGGAAGGGTCAGGGTACTAAAGAAGCCTGGCTAGAGAGATACGTACATATAGATGTATATGTACATATTTGTCTCTGGTGTAACCATTGCCATTCATTCTGCGGATGATTCCCTATTCTGGTGATTCATCAGTCAGGGTGATGGTTCCCGGGAATCAGAGTTGCTGGCTCCCTTCTGTTGTGTTCCATAGATGGATGCAGTTGAAGGAGTTGCTGTGCATCCAGGACCATGTGCAGGGGATGTTATCTTTTCATGACGTGATTGTGAGGCAAGAGAATTGGAGGTATCCGTGGGTCGGTCATCGGCCAGCTGGGGTCAGATTGTTCATGTGTCTGGGAAAGGTGGTTATTTGAACTTCTTCTTCTTCTTCCTCGTTCGCTTCCCATAAACGAGCAGCCCGGTGTCCTCGATGAAGACTGCCGTCCACCGCAGCTCCTCCAGGGTGCCGTACACTTTGGCTTCCACTGCTGTCGGTGTTGGCCATACTTCCTTCTGGATGCTACATGCGTCATACAGTCTTGAAGGATGTGGGCGGTTGTCATTGGTCCCACACCACAAGGGCACTCTCCACTCTGTCCAATGCCAAATTTTGTGTGCATGTGGTGGAGCAGGCGATTGTGTCCAGTCCTCAGGCGGAAGATCTTGACCTGTTCCCGTCGTCCCAGCAAATGGTATTTGTCTTCTGGGTTGTGTTTGGGGTGCTGGAGGCGCCACTTTATTCTTGCTGTGCCTTGATGATTGTCTTGATTTCATCGTATGACACCAGGTTGTTGGCCTGCTCCTTCTGTGCACCGTCTTTTGCCCGAATATTCGTTTTTGCGTTGCCTCTGATACCACAGTGTGCTGGTACCCATTGTATCACCACTTTCTCCACTCTGGCACTCAGGGCAACAAGGGCTGAAATAAGATGGTTCTGTTCTTTGCAGCGGGAGTTCTTGAGAGCTTGGAGCACGGAGAGAGCGTCTGAGAACACCACCACCTGCCCCGTTGTTCTTTTGGAGTTCTGCGAGAATGTTGTGGCTGCCTCACAGAGAGCTTCTCGCTCAGCTCGGAAGTTGGTGGGGTTTTTTTCCTGTTGGGATTGCAATTTCTTCATCTCCGCTTTGTATCGGAGGAAGATTCCACTCCACCATCCCTCGTTGCTTCTGTGGCGGAGCCATCTGTAAAGGCATGGGTCTAGTCTTCCTGGGGGTACTGGTTGCAGATGTACTCCATGGCCAGGGCTTTCCTTTGGGTGTCTGACTGTGTTCCTCTCTTCTCCACTCCTGGAATGCTGGTGACGACTGTTGGGAACACCTGCCTCTTCCAAGATGGGTGGGTGACATTTGCCGCGATAGGCTTTGCTTCGTGTTCCATCAAGACTGGGATTTGTCTTCCAAGGCGTCTTGACTGGTGGATGAAACTGCCTCTTTTCAGCCGGCTCTTGGTGGGTCTGCTCATTCTGTCGTTCATTGGATGGTTTTCAAGGCGTTTGAATTTTGCTGCCTGGATGAGGATCTTTGTGTCCCTTCTGTCCTCCAATGACTGCAGCCCAGTGGTCTCCTCCATCTTCAGAATTGGGGTGGATCTCATGGCACCAGTTATGACACGCTGAGCTTGGTTCTGTATCTGTTATTTGAACAAGAAGTGGTTTACTGCTCTTTTTCTCTTCCTAGATTCCCACCCAGCCCAGGTGAAACTGGCTCAGGCTAGGTGGCCAAGGCAAGGCTGACCCTTCCCGACCCCACCCTACCCTACCCTAACCCTAACCCATGGCCAGGGCCAAGGCCCAGCCGGCTTAGGCCCAGGCCAGCGCAGGCCAATCTGGCCCAGGCTAAATGGCTCGGGCAAGACTGACCCTCCCCAACCCTCATGACCTTCCCTGACCCCACCCTATCCCAGCCAAACTGGCCCAGGCTACCACCACTCTATCTCGACACCACCCCACCACACCACACCACACCACCACCACACCACACCATCACCACACCAAACCACCACCAACACTACATCCACCACCATACCACTACCACAACCGCTCCACAACCCCACCACAACCCCAACACCCCCCCACCACCACCACACCACACCACCACCACACCACACCACCACCACAACCACCACCACACCCCCACAACTAACACAATCACCACAATGCCATAAACACGACCACCACACTACCACAACACCACCCCCAGCACAACCACCACAGCGCCATCAACACGACCACCACACCACCACCACTACCACCATCCCACTACCATTACCACTAACACCACAGTCACACCTCCACCACCACACTAACAACCCCCCCCCCCCTCCTATTTTCTCTCCTTTCACAGGGGCTACTGTTCTCTCCTTTCATATGGGCTAGTGTTCTCTTCTTTCATAGGGGCTAGTTTCTCTTCTTTCACAGGGCTATAGTGTTCTCTCCTTTCACAGGGCTATAGTGTTCACTTCTTTCATAGGGGCTAGTGTTCACTTCTTTCATAGGGGCTATAGTGTTCTCTCCTTTCACAGGGCTATAGTGTTCTCTCCTTTCACAGGGGCTATAGTGTTCTCTTCTTTCATAGGGGCTAGTGTTCACTTCTTTCACAGGGGCTATAGTGTTCTCTCCTTTCACAGGGCTATAGTGTTCACTTCTTTCATAGGGGCTAGTGTTTTACTTCTTTCATAGGGCTAGTGTTCTCTTCTTCACAGGGCTATAGTGTTCTCTTCTTTCACAGGGGCTTGTGTTCACTTCTTTCATAGGGCTAATGTTCTCTTCTTTCACAGGGGCTATAGTGTTCTCCCTTTCGCAGGGCTGGTGTTCACTCCTTTCATATGGGCTAGTGTTGTCTCCTTTCATGGAGTTGGCGTCCTCTTCACAGGGCTAGTGTTATCTCCTTCCATACGGCTAGCGACCTCTTTTTTCACATGGGCTCGTGTTTTGTCCTTTCATAGATTCAGTGTACTGTTTATTCCAGGTGTGTAGTGTCCCCTTCTTTAAGTTTATGCTCTTCTTTTCATATGGATTTTTATATCCAATCTTGCTTTTTAATGACCCTTTCTGTTATGTTCTTTCATATGGACTGTTGTCTTTTATTGATGTTTTTGTCATCTTCTTTCTATGGTCTGTTGTCCTTTCACAGGTAGAATGCCTTTCCCGCACAGAGTATAGTGTCCTCTTTACAAAGGGCCCAGTGTCTTTTTTGTGATGACTTAGTGTGTGTCTGTCTATCGAATTCAGTGTCCTTTTGTTCTCCGTATTGTTCTTAGCTCTAGGGTTTAGTATGACCTTTTCACAGAGTTCTACGTGTTTCTCTTATAGGGTTCACCATACTTTCATGGCTTTTGTATCCTCTTGCACACGATTCAGTGCCTTTGTGATTATATGATTGGAACTATTCTTTTACATAGTTTAACATATTTTCTTTCTTACAGAATTACGTCGTCATACTTCGACTTCTTTTTTCTTAGGGTTTAAAACATCCTTATCTGGAATATAGTTATTCATAGGTGTTAATGTCTTCTTTCTTGATGTTCAGTTAGAATTTTCTTCGTAAGTATTTCAACACAGTTTTTTGTGGCAGGACCAAACAGGAAGCGGTGCCAGTCTGCCAGACGACCACCAGGATCGCAGACCAGAGAGAAGGTGCCCCACTACTTGTTAAATTGATTAATTCGAATGTCGTAATGGTAGAGAACTGCTACATTTTCATTTTGTTCCCCAATTAAGTAGGTACTTGGAACATCCGTCATACTGTTTCGACAATAAAGATTACTAAAAGGGTGTGTAACGGGTATTTATAACCATCATGTCATTGATCTTTGTCCTTTTTTGTTCTCAAGGGTGTGCATCCTTGCAGTAAAGCAGTCAGATTTTTTGTCTAAATGAGTTTTTTTAGAAATAATGTTTGGAATTTACCACAGATCCCAGCTCTCTGTAGATATTCTTTCGTTTGTGGGATAGGCGAAATTTCTTCGACCAACATATCGTTTCAACTGTCCATGTTTTAAAGCAAGATACTCAAATTTCCGCAGAATAATACAAAATATTTTTATAACAATTTTACAGATGTTTAAAATATTGTTCACATTTCGATGTTACACTCTGATGGCCCTTTTTTCAAAACGTTTGGTTTCCCCTTCACATCTTCGCCTCTGGCGTGTGCCAACGTTTTAAGAGTTGGTCAGGTCATGGAACTGTCAGTGGATGGACATAGTAGCGATCTCCCCCTAGAGGGATTTAAAACATGGACGTATTCTTTGTTTTAACTGTTTTGTTTACTTGCTTGTGCTTTCTTTTGCTTGTTGTGTTGTTTTAATGACTGGTGGACCAAAGATATACGGAACACTGATTCCATACTTCTCACCACCAAGCCCTTAAAACCACCATACATGTCCACGTATTGGCTTTAACATGCACAGACATTCACAAATTGGTAGAAAACTCTGTACGTTTCATGACTGAACATTGAGAAATAAGCGAGAGCACTGACAACAACAAAAAACAAACTTTGTGAACATCGGGAATATGTGTATGAAGACCTTGTACGATCCAGTCTGGCATCTCTGTTAATTTTAGAATTGGTAGCATGATAAGGAGGTCTGTTTTCATCACCTAAAAGGAGCTTGAATTGCACACCTGTTTTCTTCCTGCTAATATGTGTGATCTGGTTTTGAGACTTCTTTTAGTAATTGAATGTAGAGTTTGTTTTCCTAGAAGGGTGGCTGGAGGGGTGTGTCATTTAACAGTGGTGTCAGTCTTCATCAGTTCTGTGAGGTCTTTCGGCGGAGCTGTGAAGAATAACAACAGCGCATCTTTACCTTCAAATCTGCAATTATATGATGAGAAGGAAATTTGAAGCAGCGCATTTGTTTTTTTTCCGAGTCATTGCTGGTGTAAATTACAATGATCAGGGCATTGATTCCGTATGTGAGAGTGTTCGTTAAATGAAAATGTGTATTTAGATATGAGCTGCATGCATGGATGTTTCTGCGGTAATGTTCGTGTGTGTATTGGTATGTAAGTGTATAAGTGTATAACCAGACACATATGTATGAACGTACATTTTTGTTCCAAAACTCGGTTTCGAATGAGTGAATATAGACGTTCATGCGCGCACATATAAATATATATACTTGAACGCCCATTGGCTTTAACATGCACAAGTATAGACAAATATGCATCCAAGCACATGCCTGCAGTCACACATACATGCCCTCACGCACGTGCATACGCACGCGAGCGCACACCCACGCACGCACGCACGCACGCACGCACGCGCACACACACACACACACACACATATATATATATATATATATATATATATATATATATATATATATATATATATATATATATATATGTATGTATGTATGTATATATGTATATATATATATATATATATTTAAAACAAGTTAAAAGAGGAATCTTAAAACTATCTACAAATTTGTTTCGAGCGCGTTGCGCTGTCATCAGGATGGTTTTTGGTTTGCCCACCGCCGATGTTATATAGCGTGTGGGCTCCCGTTTGCGGTTGTTTGCACGTGCGGGTTGGCTGCACGTGTTTTTGGGGGGCTTTCAGGTTTTTGTTTTGGGTGTGTTCACTAACAACGATTTCCATTTATGCCTGCAGTTGTTTACTATTTCTGTTTTGGTGTTTAAAGTTGCTAAGTGTGGTTTGCATAGTATTAACCATTTTTCAGTTAAACATAGGTTGCACCTTTTTGAAACATTGCTGTATGGTGATGCTCTTTTTATGATTTTCCAGGATATATTGTAGCTTGTTTTTGCGTCTTTACGTTTCCAGATATATTTGCTCAGTTCTGTTTGGTTTTTATATTTTTCTTTATTAAATGACTGTTTGTGGTTTGCATATCTGGTTTTGAAGTGGTTTTCAGTGATCCCTATGTATGTTTCTTTTTCATTTTCTGATGTCACAGTAGCCTGGTATACAATGTTGTTGTGAAGACATTTATTGTTTAGTGGGCACTGCTCCTTTCTGGTGCAATTGCAAGATTTCCTTTCTTCACCCTTCTTTGCTGTGTTGATTTTCATTTTGTTGGATGCGTCAATTAGGTTTTTGAGGTTGGGCATACATGAGTACGTAGTTTGACAGTGTTTTTGTTAAATATTTTGGACAGTTTGTGTTCTTTTGGAAATGAAGTTTAGGATTTTGAAGAATTCTTTCCCTATGTTTGTTTTGAGTTTCCGTCGTATGGGGGGTTTTATACACGTATGATTTTTCTTTTCCTATTTTTCTTGGCTTTATTGTGTTGTTGTCTGGGTTGTATTGTAATTTGTAATTGTATCCACTTGTTTTGTAGTGCCTCCTGGTATTCTATGCTGCATTGTTGAACACTCTCTCACTGCATGACAGGTTTGATAGTCTCTTGTTATGCCATGGGGTATGGTCTTTAATACAGATGGTGGATGGTTACTTTTGGTGTGTACATAAAGAGGTGTGTCGTTGGGTGTTCTTG
>JAFLJL010018679.1:126927-130273 GCA_018398815.1 Conus ventricosus | reverse complement strand
AATATAAGAAAATTAATTGATGACAAAGTTAATATTTCAATTTCAATTGATTTTGAATTTGCGCCGAATATGAGAAGATAAGTGGTTTCCCGTTCTTCGTTTTCACTGTCCTAAATTTTATTTGTTTTTGCCTGTAGAAGACCCAAGAGGTCGAAATGCGTTTTGTTGTTGTTGTTTGTTTGTTGTTGTTGTTTTTTTAATCCTGTACTTTGTTTGTCTGTGTCCTTGGCGGTAACTAACTCCGTCTCTTTCTAAATTTTGCTTCATATTCCGCCCTCAGTCACTCCATTTTGAAACATTTCAATTCTTACGCTTTTCAACAGGAAACGAAACAGACTGACTGACCGACAGATAGATTCAAGAGTTCAATGAACGATGACATATCCATGAATAATTAACGAAGCACTCGCTCACACACACAGTCAGACCACCTCCCCCAGGTCAAGTAACTCCAGACAGAGCGGAGGGCGGGACGCCCTGGTGTCTAGATCTGGCACAGACTGGCCGACGAGCAGGAAGGGGGCCTCAAAAATAAGGATTAGGCTGCAACGCTTATGAATCACGACAACACAGGGTTTTAGAACCATCGAACATAAACATAAAGCACATATTATGGAGAAGAGAAAGAAAACTAGGAATTGAACCAAACCTAGAATTCATCATCATCTAACATTCACTTATGAATAAAGTATACAAACACACAAACAAAGACACTAGCCTTTTTGTACTCCCAGTTCTTATAGAACAGGGAGTACTTTAGAATGGGAACGAAGAAATGCTCTGTGTGTGTGTATGTGTGTGTGTGTGTGTGTGTGTGTGTGTGTGTGTGTGTGTGTGTGTGTGGTGTGTGTGTGTGTGTGTGTGTGTGTGTGTTGTCTGTCTGTCTGTCTGTCTGTCTGTCTGTCTGTCTGTCTGTCTGTCTGTGTGTCCATGGTCAAAATGTGTTCCACTCGCTCCAGACAAAACTAATGGGCCGATCTTTCTGAAAATTTGTAGGTATGTTCATTATGGGCCACGGATGATGCCCAATGATTTAGTTTACCGCTATAGCCGTTACTGACGGCTGTAACGGCCTGTAACGGTTTTTCTTCTTTACGGAATATCTCAGAAAGTACTTGGCCGATCTTTGTAAAAATGAGCAGTTGCGTTCATTATGGGTCACGAATGATGCCCGATGTTTTAGTTTACCTCGTTATAGCCGTTACTAACGGCTGTAACGGCCTGTAACGGTTTTTCTTCTTTATGGAATATCTCAGAAAGTACTTGGCCGATCTTTCTGAAAATTTGTAGGTATGTTCATTATGGGTCACGAATAATGTCCGATGTTTTAGTTTACCGTTATAACCGTTACTAACGGCTGTAACGGCCTGTAACGGTTTTTTCTTCTTTATGGAATATCTCAGAAAGTACTTGGCCAACCTTTATGAAAATTAGCAGGTATGTTCATTATGGTCACGGATGATGCCTGATGTTTTAGCTTGCCCCGTTATAGCCGTTACTAACGGTTGTAACGGCCTGTAACGGTTTTTCTTCTTTATGGAATATCTCAAAAAGTACTTGGCCAATTTATAAGCGGTTTGGATGATCTTGTGACAAATCGGAGCGTCTGTCCGTATGTATGTGATGTAATGCTGAAAATGGATTAAACAAGCGTTAAAAACCGTTATTATGCCGTTATTTGTTATATATAGGTGGATTTTAATGAAATTTGGTATATAGAAAGGTTATCACACACAAATGGCACTTTTAAAATATTATAGTGTTTCAAAATTTGACCGTTAAAAACTGTTATTCTTGACATATTGTCCAATTTGGATGAAATTTGATATGCACAAAGGCTTTAGCCCATTGAGGACTAAAATACCGGTTTCAAAAGTGTATATCGGTTATATAACCGTTAAACCGTTATTTTGCCGTTATTTTTTATATATTGGTGGGTTTAATGAAATTTTGTATATAGAAAGGTCATCACACACAAATGGCACTTCCTTGTAGTGTTTCAAAATCTGACCGTTAAAAACCGTTATTCTTGACATATTGTCCGATTTGGATGAAATTTGGTATGTACACAGGCTTTAGCCCAGTGAGGACTAAAATACCAGTTTCAAAAGTGTACATCGGTTAAATAACCGTTAAAACCGTTATTTTGCCTTTATTTCTTATCTCACAAAGCACTTGGCCGATTTATAAGCAGTTTGGAAAACTGGGAGTACGTTTACATGCTTCGCACCTTGTTCTTTTTCATTTAAACCACACGCACGTAGTCCTACACTCTAAAAAGGAAAGCACTAAAACATACAAGTCGAAAAATTGAAGTGGAATTGCCCTCAGAGCAGAAAGGACTTCTGTCTACAAGGTGAGAATTAACAACCTACGGTCAGGTGCCCAAACGCATAAATAAACAGGCGCGCAGGCAAACACGCTTTACAACATTGTAGAGATAAATATTGTGAACGCAACGCATGAATTACAGAGAAAAGGAAACCTGAAACGAATTGAATGCGCAAATCATTAGTACACGAATAAATAAATACTAGTTTTATTAAGCTGCAGACTCGGGTTCGAATCTACCCACTTTGTTTTTCAAACTGAACTCAGCAGCTGCGGAGTGGACGGGGAGATCGTGGTCAAGGCTGAGGTCACCACGCATAAATTGACCTTCACTTGGAGCGAGCGGGGTTGCTTGTAAGCAAGCGCACCCAACACATGGGTTGGAGAGAGAGAGAGAGAGAGGGGGGGGGGGTGAAAGAGGATTGCTATTCACAATGACATGTCATTTGTGAGCGTGATTAGCAGACTAGAAGGAACCAATATGCGCTGTCCCCGTGACCGTTGGAAAGGGATGGTTCCTCAGTCTCTGCTTACAGACAGTGCACAGCGGCGGTGCGGAATGCCCGCAGACAGTCCACACCCATGACGGTGTATGGAATTGACAGACAGTGCACAGCGGTGGTGCGGAATGCCGCAGACAGTCCACACCCATGACGGTGTATGGAATTGACAGACAGTGCACAGCGGCGGTGCGGAATGCCCGCAGACAGTCCACACCCATGACGGTGTATGGAATTGACAGACAGTGCACAGCGGTGGTGCGGAATGCCGCAGACAGTCCAAACCCGTGACGGTGTATGGCATCTACATGTTGGAGGTAGGAGAGTCTGGAATAACCTGACTCATGGCACTTACACTGTGTCATAGATCAACACGTTACAGCATAGCCCGTGAATGCCTGTCTCACTAGATGTGTGTGTGTGTGTGTGTGTGTGTGTGTGTGTGTGTGTGTGTGTGTGTGTGTGTGTGTGTGTGTGTGTGTGTGTGTGTGTGTGTGTGTGTGTGTGTGTGTGTG
>JAFLJL010018679.1:104427-119427 GCA_018398815.1 Conus ventricosus | reverse complement strand
ATTTAATATCCTCGCCATTGTGAAGAACGCGTGGGAACGTTAAGAGTTTAACTCTAAGTTTTGCCACTAAATTAATTCCTTTTATAAGGTCGTCACTAAGCCCCCAACCCCGCCCCCCTCCCCATCTTTAAAGACGAAATTTCAAATATTTGTGAACGGGTTTTTCCCAATTTTCTGTTGGAAAAAACTGTAATTTTGTAGAAAACTTTTTTTTTCAATTTTTCTTTTCTGTGGGGGATGTACTGTTTTTTCCCTATGGCTTATTTTAATTTTTTTTCCGCATTTTCGTCCGGCATAAGACTTAATGTAAAGGGGGCCCGAGTTAAAACTTTCTGAAACTTTTTTGACGGCTAAAATAGTAAATGGGCTTATGAATTCAAATTTTATGTCCCATTTAAAAAAGGTTTAAGTGCCATTTGGGGTCAGGTTTTCGAACTATTTTATATTTATACTGGCCAAAAATTTTTGCCTCTAATTGCGCAGTTGTTTTTAGTTTAGGAAAATTTTTTCTGTCGCCAACCTCTTTGCGTTTTTTAAACACCATCTTTATGTACCAAAAACCTTACAAGCGCCCATTCACCGTTTGTTCAAAGTCCGCAATCTGCAAAGGTCTTTTAATTTTAAGGTTATACACCTTACAGGCTAAGTAACTCCCGGTTTTTGGTCCACCGACAGTTTTGTAAAACTAATTATTTTATTTCCAAAAAAAAGTGGGTTATCACATTTTACAACTTTCCCTGCTTTGTTGCAATTTTTTATTAAAAGATCCGACCCTTCCACAAAATAATCTTTTTTAAAATGTAAATTAGGGGAAATTTTATAAATTTTATAATCGCTTTTGGGGGTTTTTCCCGATGGAAGGCTCTTAAAACGTTGGGGCCTTCCATCATATAATTTTCATCAGTGCTCAGCTCTCCCAAAAGAAATAGAGTAATGAATGTAATGCAAGATTTTAGGGGTTTTCTCCCTCATAAGTAGTTTTGTTTTGGGGTAACTCTAAATCTATAATTTCAGCCAAAGCCTAACATTTTAGCTACTCTTTTTCAAAAAAGTAACCCCCTTTTTTTTCAGGCTTAATTAAAATTGTTTTTAATTTGCTTGTTAATTTGAGGAAAAGTCGAGTTACCATTGTTTTGTTAGGGCAAAACCCTATAACCATAGGTATTTTTAATGGTAACTTTTGGCCCCTTTTTTTTCAACTTTTTGAAACCCAAAATTTTTCCTGGCTTTTCTTATATTAAAAACCCCTACGACTTTTTTAGTATTTCATGGAGCGCGACCTTTGGTTCCGCATTCGTTATCAAAAAGCATGTTCAAAAACGAAAGGGGGTCTTGAGTTTTATTGTTTCAAACATTTTTTTAAAGAAATAAAAAGGGCATTCAAATTTACTAATGCAAAATATTCTGTTGGGCCGCACTACAAACTTAAAAAAAATAACAAAAGTGCTCTTGACATTTTCTGTGACCCCAAAGACACCTTTCAAGCAAAGGTTAGTACTCCATTAAGAGAATCTTTAAACCCCCCATTAAAAAAATAATCGCGAAAATGTGGTTCAGTCATCCGTGCAGTTTTATCGAACCAGTTAAAAATTTGCGTTTTTGTGCATCAAGGTGTGGAGTATCGTATTAATCATTTTTTAGTCTCCCGATCCTTTGGGGAGGGGCAGTGTAAGATTTCAATTTTTTTTATCCTTTAGAGTATTTTGACTGAACTGCAAGCCCATTCCAAATGACAAAAATTTAATCCATTCAGCAAAAGAAAGACATGAAGGCTTTTGAAAGGATCTGTAACGATTTAATTTAACTTAAGACAGACTTTGACAAAAATTTGGACTTAATCATGGCTTAGGCACCCCCTTTTTATTGGGGCGTGCACAGAAAGTATAAGTATTGGAATCCTCCTTACAATCTTCTTCGGCAAGGGTTTACCCCGGGTCCTAGAGCAAGGGCATAAAACAGCAGGACAACATTTATCTTAAAACTTTTAAGGGGCCCAACTAAAACAGGAATTAAACGAATAAATGACCTATTCGTACTTACGTTTGGGTTTGTAGGGTTTACAAGCCCGGCAGATCGAGCATAACTGATCCTTCTACTGGCTTTTTTCACAAAAACAATACTTTGCAAATTTAGAGGATGTTAATTTACAGTTGATTTTTCCCTTTAGTAAAAAAGGGACCAAGAGTTTTACAAAACGCAAGATCAAAGTAGACTTTGCTGTTTGATGGTTTATACATGCTACCTTCTGACCCCAGACTCCCGGTAGGAACAATAATGAAAATCAACAATGAAATTCTGTTGCAGGAAATGAACAGAAGGGGTTTTGGGCAAAAAAGACATAAAAACTGAGCAGTAATATTGCAAGCAGTAAAAAAAAAAAAAAAGATGACCCCCCAAAATAATCACCAATCCCCCCGGCCCCAAAGCCCCAAGACCCTTTAAGAGCGGACTTGTTCGCGATGACCATGAATATGAAAAGGGCAGCGTTGTTTTTGGAATTTAAATGGCCTAGGATTACTTGGTCTTTTCTTTCTAAAAATTTCCCAACTATTAAGAGAACTAATGCCCATAAGTTCCGGCCCTAAAAACCAAAATATTTTTGCTTGCAGTAGACAAAAACCCGCTAAAAATACCCCTAATTACCGGTAAAGAGTCTATAGCTTTACCGGGTAATTTTTTTAAACCCGCAAGATGGGCAAGTTGTTTTTTTACCCATGATTTATAGGGGGGTGATGGAGGCGATGGGGGTGGAGGGACTGGACTTTGACCACCGCCGCCTGTAAAGCCAAAACCATTCTTATTTCAAATCCAAGGCTGTTATAACGTTGTAATGTGATCCTTGCTCCTAAACAGTGTTTTTATTCTTTTTGCTGCGTGGTCTTCATAAAAATTTTTGGTAGTTTTCTTCTTATTCGATCACTTTAGTTTTGTAATTTTTCTCGGTTTTAAAACAAGCTTCTAGTCTTGCTGACTTTTGTTCAAAAATCTTTTTGTCTTTGGGTTTTCTTTCTTTAATTCAGACCCAAGTTGGGGTCTCGCCTCAACGAGTTTTCTTTTTCTCTTTTTTATGTCACTTTTCACCCAGTTTTTCTAAATTTTTTGTTTTAAATTTGCCCCTAATGGGCTTAAAAATGATCAAGGGGCCCCATTTCTGCATGGGTAGCGGTGAGTGTGTTAGTCTTTAATGCTGTTTTTTCTGAAAAATGGTTTTGCCTCTATTGCATTTATTAATTCCCCTTTCCCATTGATTTAATTTTTTAAGTTCCATGTTTTTGCATTTGGTTATCTGTCGGGAGTTCCTGCAGTGTGTTTTTAAGTTTAGCAACTGCATCCTTACAATTTTGGTTTAGTAATGCCAAGGGGTTTTGATCGCTCACACTGAGCCTTTGTCTAATTGTACTCTTTTTTAAAAACTTTATGATCGGTTTAGATGTAAGTGAAAAGTCCGGTCGCTCCTCACAAAAAAAAATGGGCATTTTTACTTCAAAATTTTAGGGTCTAAAATTCGGGAGGTTCTTGGCCCAAACTTTGGTATAATGATTGACCTTATTTCTGTTAATTCACGCCGCAAAGGGCCCCGAGCGAGTTTTCCAAAAGGGATCATTTCACTCATGTCGTCTCCAGGTCAAAATCATCAATCTTCATCTTCAGCCTGCCATGTTTCCTTAATAATTAACTTTTTTTAGTTTGTTTTATAAAAAATGTCACAAGCATATGCTCGATTCTTGACCGCATATAGACACAGACTGAAAGAGCCCTTTGGCGTGACGGGAAATAAGCAGAATATTACTGTTCCAAATAAATCCATCTACTATTGATGCGGATCAAATTTCTTACTGTCAAATTTCCGGGACTTAGGAGCAGATGAAGTGATTTGTGCCAAGATTGCGCGACTTACTTTCAAAATAGAACTCGCTTCAAAACAACAGACCAAACAGGACAGTTGTACAGAATTCTGGGGCGGGCAATTGTTAAGAAAAGTTCTATAAACTTAGGGGGCAAGAAAAAATTTTCTTTATATAATGCAGACATATTTTTAACTATTCTAGATCTATGGCTAAATCGGGGAATGAAAGGGCTGACTTGGCGTATTCTTCAAGGAATCGGAAAATGAAGAAAGCGCTTTAAAACCTAGAATAGGGCTGGAGATACTAAAGACGGTAAAAAGTAGCGGCTGTAACATTGGGTATGGAAATCGCTTTTCTATTCCGTCGATTTTGAGTTGTTAACAGCGCAAGCGCCATACTTTCAAGGGAGCATTAAATGACAGCTAGTCATATGAACTAACTTTTAATGAATACAAACGCGTTATCAATCATCAGACACGAAGCAAAGTACCGCATTTCTAATTCGTTTAGAGTTTGACGTTGTTAGCAACCAAAATTTAGCAAGGCGATTGAGCAACAATATCAGGTCAAATTAGCAATATATTCGATAGAGTGCTTCATCTTACAAATATCCCAGAAGAGGCAGAGATACTATATGGAATTTTTGTTTTAGGTGTCGCAGCAAGATCGCTTAAAGGTATTTTTATTGCTGGCGAAGATGAAGAACCGTTCAAAGAGGAAGTGGAAAAGTTTTTTAAGCCAAAAATAACGAAAGTACGATGTTCGATTGAGGGTAGTACTAACCAACTCTACGCTAGCGGGCTTACACCTTATCAGCATCTGTGATGACATAAGAAAACGTTTGGAGGCGGAGGTTGTAGAAATCCAACAGTTGACTTGTGTCTAAAGATATACATCTTCACAATGTTAGGCTTGTGGATTATTTAACAACGAATACGGTTTATGGATTGACCTAAGTTCAACAGAGGATAATCAGTGCATGGAAGGGGAGAGAGAGAGAGAACGTTGAGAGGAGACGTAAAATAAACATTCAACTTGAAAAAGAAAGAAGATGCCGATACTAAATCGCCTTAATGTACAATTGTTTTTTAATATATGATGCGCAGCAGAATATGAACTACGGATAACAGATTCTAAACGCTTTACATACTAAATTATTTTATTTTAAAACGCATTTCTGTTCAGTATATCCAAAATGTGACTACAGCGCCGCCAAGAGAAGAGATAGTAGAAAACCCTAGCATAAAAACCTTCACGATTAACCAATATTACACAAATGCAACTAAAACTAGAGCAGGACCTTTCAAAAATACAGCAAAACCAAACGAAGGTATTTGCTGCCTTTACTGCTGTTACTTATGTAATACTGGGGCATCGACTTTAAGTGCTGCATCGGCAGGAACATGTGTAGGCCTCTAGAACGGGCATAGGGCGCACCCGCAGTTTACCTCTAGGTGGTTTGTTCTTTAGCTCTTGGTCTGTGTTTCATTAGCTGTAAGTGCGGCTCGTGCAAAAAATTAAAAAACTAAACTCCAAAAGAACAGCTCTGGTTTCAACTCAATAACGGCTCTAAAACTTAGTTCGTTTAAACTGACAATTAAATAAAGCGCTTGTTGACTTCAAACATCACGGATGAAGAATTTACATCGTTTCAGGCCGATTTTGATGACCTACAAAAAGACAAAAGTTTGATCTTCAAAGAAAGGCGAGGACACGTTTTTCTCAACAGCCAGACCCGAGCAGATCAAAGAAGGAATGCGTAAAAAAAGTAAACGAGACATTAAAACTCTGTTCTAAACAGTCACAGTAACAACACGAGGGTGTTTATACTTTGTTTTGGTCCAGCACAAAAAGACCGTTGATATTGATTCTGGATTAAGTATTTTTTGTTAATTTAAAAAAATATTTTGAGTTAGAACAAGTAAACTCAGCATGGATTATGAATATATGAAGGACCGACGAATTGTTTGAAGGAATGCTTGAGAAGAGAGCGATTATCAGAGCAAACGAATGATATTGATTAGAAGTCATTATCCAACAACGTAACAGGCAAGCGTTGTTCATGCTATTTCTCAATTTCCAAGGTATAACTGACAATAGACCCGCCAGTTAAAGTACTGTTAGCGTTTTAATTGACTATTGTTAACAATAAATGAAGAAATCTTAGAGAAGTCAGGGTTCGACTAAACAAAAGACTATTCTTTGTAATACTGACTTAAGCCGGTTGGCAGACCAAACTGCTTACGGCACAGTTTGACGCTGCGCTGAAGAAGCCTAAAGGAGGGGCCTCCGGTGGTCAGAGGGCGAAGTCGTTAGAGATTAGATTAAAAACAGGTAAGTATGAGCAGATTGTAGGCAGGTCTTACATTCCACTACCTCCTGGCATTAGTTGCGGAAAAAAACCGAGCAGTTCTAAACATAAAGAATACGGACAACAATGATTCATAGTGGGTGTGTTCTCACAAGGCTGCATTCGCCCGCAAAAACGCAGAGAGAGTGTCTTACTATACCCTTCCATCAATGATCTTAACTTTAGGTGGTATATCCTTTCCTGTTAGCAGGGGGGGATTCCATTGATCAGTCTTGAGAACAAAACAAACAATAACTGTTAATGTTACACATGGGATGAAGAAAAAATCTACAGCGATTAAAGTGTAAGAACAGTCAACGATTGGCGGCCCAGACAAACATCATGGTTTGACTTACACTGATGCTTTCACCAGCGGGGCTACCGCATTACACATTGATACGAACAATGAGTAGACTAATGCAGATACTTCAAAACAAAGACGAAAAAGAATTCTGTAGGAAATGTTTTAACAGAATGCCATGCTGTTTCAAGCGCGAAAGTGAACATATAAAAACATTGTATTGCCCAGTTGACTCTGTATACAGAAAACTAATTACGACCCCGAGGCAGTAAAGTTAGTTTTTAAGAACTGGAAAACGGATGCAAAATTCTCCATATATTGTTTACGCAGTCTAACTTCGAATCACTCATTGTCCTTAGAAGGCCAGCGCCACCACAAAAACTTCGAAAAAAAACAGTCTTAATGGTAATCATAGATTTGTTCATTTGCTCATTGGTGTCAGGTCGGCATGGCGCCCATTCAAAGCCAGAATTGTATAGGGCCCGCTTGCTGCAGAATACTTCTTCAGAACCGTTGCAGAAAGTGCGTAATGATGTTTAATAATCTAAAATATTGATTCTAATGGGCGCCTGAAGTCAACAACAGTATGACTCAGCCACACATTGTTGGATTTGCGGGTTTAGGTTCTATCAGACGAGAGAATCCAACAGTAGAGAACCATGATCACATTAGCGGAAAGTTCAGAGAGAGCAGCGCACAGAAAGCAATTCTTCAATAAAGGTTTGATCCTAAGACATGGAAAGCTGCCATCTTCTTTCACCTACTTGCGAGGGTTACGACTCCCATCTGTTTAATGAAAGCTGTAGACGACGCCTTTAAGGTGTCATGCATTGCACAGTCATCAGAAAAGTACATGTGTTTCACTTTAAATAACATGTTTTTCTACGACCTATGCAGCACATGATGGGTTCATTAGAGGTCACTAGTATGTCCTTAAAGTCCTGCCAGTAACGGAAGAATATTTTGACCCAAACTCTTGTTAGACTGGGCGTTTCCCTTATGAATACATGAACAGTTGGGGAAGGTATGACGAAGATACAGTCCACTAAAGGCGCGTTCTTTTCTAGTAGTCTTAGAGGAAAGGAATCAGTGATGCTGATTTACCCGCATGCTCAAAGATGCGTGGCAGAAGTTAGGTGTAAAACAGATGGGGGCGGACTATCATGATCATACTTGAGGGCTGCCGTTTGGTTTGTTGAGCGGACGTTTTGAAAAATTACAGAAAGACCTGCATGAAACATTGCAGCCTGGATCCGGCAATACAATTCTGGCGGGATGAGTTTGGATGTTCATAAGTTTACGGAGTACAGATTGATTTAATTGTCGGATTTTACAAATGATTCGATGATTGAAAAACGGATTGCGGGGAGGAATTAGTATGGCGTCGCATCCATTACTGTAAAGCAAACCAACAAATACTTGGGAACGACTATGATCCAAGTAAAAGAAGGGTCTAACGATCTTATGTATTTAGATGACAAACAATCTGTATTGATGGGCAATGGCGCACTCACTTCCGTTACGCAACTTTAAAATGTACACAGGCGGTGATCCGAATTAATATTCAAAGTGGCATTAAAAGTTTGAGCAGTTTAACGTCCTGTTCAACCGCGTGGTTTTATTCTAGAGTTACTTAGAATCTCCTAATGAACGCATGACTGCTAATGACTATCCATTAGCAGCAGGAAAGTTAAAGATGGATCCAAGAGAACACCTAAACTCAACCTGTTGCTAATCTTCGGGGCAAAAAAAATTAGTCAGTCATTACGACTTCTAAATTTTTATTTAAGACATGGGTTTTTTGAAGTTGACAGCAGTTCATCGCATAATTATTTTTGATCAATAACGTTCATGAAACCCATACATCATGAAAGACACTGATCTCAGCACTAAATCCAGGGATGCTTCAGAAAAAGGACTTTTTCAAGTTGATGAACAACAGTTGTTTCTCGGAAAAGGCCTATGGAGAATCCGCACAAGCGCAAAGATGTAGATTAGTCACCAAAGAGGTTGAACGAAGCAATTAAGCTGACTTCAAAACCAAAATTATCAGGGGACTTCAGAAGATTTCAAGATCACCTTGTTTGGCATAATGATGAAAAAAAAAGAAAGTCAAATTGGACAACCCTGTATTTATTGGGTTTACTGTTTTAGAATTATCAAAGCTTTTTGATGTTAGAATTTCTTTATGGACTCTTTTAGGCCCTCGTATTCCTGAGTCCAGAGTACTTTACACAGATCAGATCGTTTTGTTATAGATATCCCTACTGAAGATATTTATAAAGAATGGAATTAGAAGATAGCTAACGGCGCGAGAGGAAAGGTATGACACGTCCGATTATCCTAAAGCTTCGCTTTACATTCAATTACTAACAAGAAGGTTTTAGGAACGATGAAGGATGAATTATTGGATAGGTGATCAAGGAGTATGTGGGGTTAAGGTGGAAATGTCTACAGGATTTCGAGAGGAGAAATCATTAAGAAAGCAAAGGGAATATCTCGCAGCGTTGTGCTGTCAAACATATCACAATGTCAACTATAAAGAAGCATTGTTTTGGCATAAGACTTTTCATCATGACAAACGTAAAACTGCGATCTAATTACATGAGATCAACACAACAGTTGTAACAAAGAAGTCGTAGGATGAACAAACACAAAAGAGTGTTTTGTTAATCCAGGAGTTTTCATATGGCATCGGGCACTGGAGGACGCATAAACAGGGGGGGTTTTATTTTTAATAACTTTTATTACAAGATCGAGCATAGCTTCATCCAATTCATTTAAATCTTTTTTCTCATGGTTTGCTTGATGCGTTCGAATTTTTTTATATTATTTCAAGGATATTCTTTTTCCCGAATTGGGGGTTTGAGTTGTAGGTGATCTGGATGATTTAGCATGCATTGATTATCCCCGAAAATGTTTCCTTAATAGCATTAACACGCATGATATGATTCCCGTTATCATTTTCTAAGGTCTCTTCCTTTACCATTCTTGTTTTTATTCTGCGCTTCCTTCTGAGCTTCCATTTTAAAACTCAAATATATTTACGTAAATTTATTAAGCAACTGGAACTGTGTCTGGAGGGATTATCTGCAGTTCTTCTTTCACCAAAGATCTTTGAGGAGCTAGGGTTGTTTTTGTTGTGTCTGTTTCTCGTAAATAATTACACGGGGGCGGATTCATTTTACAATTCTTTTTATTTCCTATGGGATCAACACTCCAAACTGGATCTGTTGCCCTGATGCGTGTGTCCCCTTCTGCTTCCCCCGGTTAATAAAGGTTCCTTTACTTTTAAACCAAACGGGAATAGTTTGCCGGATGAAGACTCTCCTTCAACACATTTATTGTTTTTCTTTTGATTGCTTGTACTGTTTAGTCCTTTAAATTCTTCATTATCATTGCGCGCAAAACTGAGGGCAGTCTTCTAACCCATTCTGTGTTGCGAGAATTGTCAATCAGCTCTCTGTGATACTGGTAGGAAAAAGTCTTTCAGCTAACTGTTTGTTAAAGTTTTCAACTAAAGCCTGTGATCTGTGAACTCCCGGAATGCCTCTTTTAAGGGTAACTCTATGTTTTAACAATAATTGATTCACTTGGCCTTTAAAATCTTTTCCATCATCGACTTGAATCATGCGAGGATAAGTTAGCGGGCCTCGTTGGTATATCAGTTGTATGGCAACAGCAACAGCAGAAGCACTCTTTTGTGTTAATGGTTCCGCATCTTTGTATCTTGAAGCTACGTCAATGACTGTAAGCGCGTACTTAAATCTTTTTCGTCCAATCGTATCAGAGGGTAAATATAGAAGGTCCATTTGATGGGTGTCGTTTGGAGTTGTGTTCACAAAGTGTGGTCTCTGTATTCGTCTAGGCGCTGGTAAATAAATTTGCCAAATCGCTTGTTTAGATAACCATTCTTTTGCTGTTTGTTCACTGACTCCAGCTGCTTGGCTTAGCTTTTCAATTGCTGTTATTCCCTTCCAATATCCTTTTGGCGAATAATAGATTTGTTCATTTTTTACTCAGCCAATATTATGTGCAACAAAATACACAACGTCATACCAAAGACAATAAACCCGATTTCTTGCATCTTTTGTTTTTCTGATGGTTGATAAAAGTCACTGAATTTTGGTGGGGGCAATGTCTCGATTGGTTTGCCCGTTACAAGATAATATTCTTTTATCGCTTGATCAACATCTTTAAATGTGTAAGCTGCATGTCCCTGTTTTTTCAGTTTGTTATTAATAAAATCTAACTGCTCAATTCTCTGCTTTTCATAGCGATCTTGTGCTGCGGCTAGTTGCTCCACAGCTTTGTTATGTCTTTTTCTCTCGCCTTCATCTCGCAGTTTACTAAATGCGTAATTACTTCCACTAAAAGCGAGCGCATTAACCACAGCGCCGCCTATCATCATTACGAGTGAAGCCATTTTTTATAAATGTATTTTTTATTTACATATTTATACTGTCTGGAATTATTCCTTGCTTGACTAGAAAATCTTTCGTGGCAAACGAAGCTGCAATAATAGCAATCAGCTTTGCTGAATCCTCAAAGCCCTAGTTTGCCAAGATCTGCCGGTTTTATTTTTTAACAGGCTTTTACCAAGCATTGTGTATCCTACACTTAGGCCTCCAATAACAGCAGAATGGTATACAAGGTTGGCGACAGTTTTTTCGGTGCTCATTTTAAAAAATAAAATAATTATAATTAATAAAAAACATGAACAGCGATGATCTACTACAGCTACAGGCGGCCTAAACCTTCCTGAACTTATGAATGACCAAGTTGATGACCAAGCTATTATGCCCAAAAAGGAGAGGCTGTATTCTTTGGCAGCATGTGGGAAAACAAAACAGTTCCTGGGAACTAAAATTCAGCATAGAACAGATTCAACAGATGTCGCCGCAAGACATTATAAAGTATCATAACAGGTATGAAGCGCAGCTGGGGTCTAGAATGGTGAAAAGTGTGGGGCAAACGGTTCTTAGTTTGTACACTAAACTAGTCAGTAGATTTGCTCCCATTGATTCTGAACAAGATCTTACGTATGATTTAACGCAAGATCCAGTTTTAACAAAGTCATTAGAGTCTCTAGGATGTGATCTATACTACAGATTTGGAACATTGTTATCGCCATTAATCATGGGATTAATAACTTTTAATCATATAGATTTTATTTCCCTTCAAAATGACCGAGCCAGAAATCAGCAGAATCAGGTGGAGAAAGTAACCAAGCCAGAAAATCAGCAGAATCATAAAACACTGAATCAGGCGGAGACCAGTGAAAGCATCCTCATCCTGGGCGTGTTAAAGCAGGAAAAAAATTAGCAGAGTGGAACAGACAAAAAAAATTAATGTTACAGAATATAACTTATCATGAAAACATAACGCCGCCACGCCAGAACAAGTTGATTCAATGCCAGCTATAAAAACTCCATGCGATTCAAGGCCTACAGCACCAAAGTCTTCATGGTATATTGAACTTAAAACTGTTGCCATTTTTGGCGCCCTTGCTGCTGTGGGGGCGGTTATTACGGTTATAAAATATATACACAATGGCAACAGAAACAAAAGCAATCAAAAAAATCTGAACCACTAAATACAGAAGACAACAGCACGCCAGAACCGTCAACAACAAAAGATCATTTTTGATCCATTTCAGATGGAATAATATTTTAAGAACTTAATTTTAAATTTTTTTAATAAAAATAGATCATGGCGTATTATAAAATGATGAAGTCAATAAATAAAGACATGGAGTCTATAAAAGACATTTCCATAGACCAGAATTGTAATCAATGCGGTTGCTTAGGATGTAAGAACTTCATTAAGATCTATGCTGACCGATCTCGCGCAGAGAACGCCGAGCAAGATATTCTCAGTGATGACGCGTTTTTTGAGGCGTGTGTGTACTATATTAGACATCTACTATTTAAGATAAAAACATAGATTGTATTTTTTTTGATAATTATAAGATAACTTGAATAAGAACTTGGTTGTACTTAGAGGATGACTTGAGGATGACTTAATCAAGAACTTATTAAGAACTTGATGTAAAATTAATTAAGAACTTAATTAAGAACTTGGGGTGATTTAATTAAAAACTTAATTAAGGACTTGGGGTAACTTAATCAAGAACTTATTAAGAACTTGATGTAACTTAATTAAGAACTTAATTAAGAACTTAATTAAGAACTTGGGGTGACTTGATTAAAAACTTAATTAAGGACTTGGGGGAACTTAATCAAGAACTTAATTAAGGACTTGGGGTGACTTGGGGGTGACTTGGGGTGACTTGGGGGGTGAAGGTGTCAAGTGTCTCAAAGTAGAACTGGGGCCACTTTCTTTGTGACTGAAGGCCCGCAACTAGGCCAAACGTTCTTACAAGGAACGTTTGACCTAGTTTACTGCTGCGCTTTGCAGGTCAAACGTTCTTACAAGAACGTTTGACCTAATTCGCTGCTGTGCCCTCTTTTTCTCAACCAGGCTTGCAACTGGCTTTGGCAGAGTTACAGCAGTTACTGCTGTAGCCGAGCTTTTATGGCGGCTCTAATCGCCAGTAGTAGTACATCCGTCATTGTATATTTGGAGCATTTATATGGAGATAGTGCTGGGTACACACTACTCCTCTCCATACTGGTAGATGTACTAAGACCTGCCTAACCCTATCTATTCTTGCCAGAACATTCGAAAATCGTTATCCAGTTGCATAAGTTTAATAATACTTTGACGTTTGATATACAGTTCAGCAATGCTAATCCCCAGCTTATGGAATTTAGGATAGTTGTAAAAACATATTGAAAGCTGAATAAGTTTTCTGGCATATGAATCAGACATGCCCACCTGCGCCTGAAGAAATGAACGCCATGTTTGATGCGTTTTGCTCTTTCAAACATGCTTTAGCTGTCTTAAGCCAGCGTCCAACAATCAACGCGTGATGAATTGTTTTGCTTTTATTTTGTTTTATCAACATAGCACCGCCTTTTAAAAAAGGAAGCATCTCATCAACAGTTAAACACTTATTATAATTGGCCTCATCTTGTTCGCTAATGTCATTTTCATTTCCTTGAACCAACAAACCTTGAAGATAGTCGTTCATTTCCAAAGCAGTCGGTTCACTTTTTTCTTTTTCTCCACCCTCTAGGAAAGCAATACTTCTTTTCGGTATAACTGGTAAAGAACATGCTTCACCTAATTCTTTTTCCGACAAATACTCTAACATGCAGTTAAAGTAAAACTTGTGATCTTGAATAGCACCATTCTGTTCCTCAGTAAACCGGTTCGCCATTTTAGAATAACACAGCCAAGCAGACAGCACAGTAAACGCGTCCTGCTAGTCCGGGAGTCAGTAGAAGAATGTGTGGTCATGTGAGCGCCCGTAAGCCTACGCTTAAATGTAACCCCCTCGCTGATTGGTCGGGCTGTGGTAGTGTTGACGTGGCAGAGCAGGGGCGTTGACACCGCCCTGACAGAGTTGACAGTACTGAAAAGAGAGCCAACCTCTTCCAAGTTCAGCCGTGGGAACGGAGTGAAGGGTTCTAGAAGGCTGATGTCATATGTTGTAATGGGGCAGGCTGGGCGGGAGGGAGTGGGGTGAAGAGGAGGGGAAAAGAGGGGGAGGAGGTGTGGCGGTATTGATTTTTGGCCTCACAGTTTGTCAGCAGGCTGAGCGACCGGCTAACTTAAAACGCAGACACTATTTATTATAGATGACTGTACAGCAGAAAGAAACACTTTGTCAAACCCGGCTTTCGGTGGAAGACATGCAGAGAACTAATAAATAGTGTGTGTGTGTTCGTGTGTGTGTTCGTGTGTGTGTGTGTGTGTGTGTATGTGCGCGCATACGCACGTATTTTGTGAAACGCAGAACACGTAGTCTATGGCTCCGAGACTGTCTCTCCTCCGTGTCTAAATGAAAATATTATTTAAAACCACAAGCAATCCTTTGCCACACGTTGCTCTGAGGACAACTTGACCTTAACGGGCTTTGGCTGAATAGAGCGCCTCTCTCTCTGCTAACAACCCCATGCTGTAATTAACGCGCCGCGTAGTAAGTAATCGGATAGCCTAGTGCACCAGCACCGCCGTTTGTATATGGCGGGGTTCAGCCACGGCTGCTTTTCCCCTACGTTACTCTATGAGGCGTGTTCAGCCACGGCTGCTTTCCCCTACATTACTCTCTGAAAAGTTTAGTAAATTAGTATTGAAAACGAATAATCCTACACAGTATGTATGTTTGTAGATAATCGTTATTTTTTGGTTATTGAAGTCAACCGGTCGAAACTGGTTGAACTGTGTAATGCAGGTTGGTTTACCTCGTTAATGCGCATGCCCAGTGGAATCAAGTCCGCTAAGTATGAGAGAACTGATAAATGCCAATTCCTAGGGCCAGCTGCTCCTCAACCAGTTTCGGAGCAGCTGACCCTAGGAATTGGCATTTATCAGTTCTCTCATGCTCTGGTGCCAAAGGGTTCTTTGACAACACCTCCCTTCCCCGGGGGATC
>JAFLJL010018679.1:89648-104327 GCA_018398815.1 Conus ventricosus | reverse complement strand
ATCTTTCCCATTAGGGTGGTGGAATTGTTTTTTTGTTTATTGTCGTTGTTGTTGTCGCGTGTCCGTCCTTGTGTGGCTTGTGTGCGGTTGCACTTAATGTTGTTCAGCTCAGGTTAGGTTTGCTTTCTCTCTCTCTCTCTCTCTAATTCCACTGCCCGTGCATGGCTCACATCTTACTGCAAAGCCAACAACAAATATTTAGATGATTATGACCCAACTAAACCATCCAACTATCTAATGTACTTAGATGCCAACAATCTGTATGGGTGGGCTATGAGCCAGCCACTTCCATTACGTAACTTCAAGATGTACACAGGGCATGGTACAAATAATATTCAAGGGGCATTAAAGTGGTTGGACAGTTTGACGTCAGATCAACAGTATGGTTTTATTCTAGAAGTAGACTTAGAATATCCTTATGAACTGCATGACCTCCACAACGATTATCCTCTGGCCGCAGAAAGCTTAAAGATGACCCCCACAGAACCTCCTAAACTTGTGCCCAATCTTCGCCACAAAACTAAGTATGTTTGTCATTACAGACTCCTACAGTTTTACTTAACACACGGACTGAAACTGACGGCTGTTCATAGAATTATTGCTTTTGACCAAGAGCCTTTTATGAGGCCATACATCAAGAAGAATACTGATCTTAGAACCCAAGCCACTGATGCTTCAGAAAAAGACTTCTTTAAAACTGATGAACAACAGCTGTTTTGGCAAAACTATGGAAAATCCACACAAACGTAAAGATGTGAAATTAGTTACAAAAGAAAACCAAGCAATTAAGTTTGCCTCTAAACCTAACTATCAAGACTTTAGAAGATTTAACGACAGCCTGGTTGGCATTATGATGAAGAAAAAGGATGTTAAGTTGGACAAGCCGGTGTTTATCGGCTTTACCGTATTAGAGTTGTCAAAGTTATTGATGTTAGAATTTCTGTACGACTACTTTAAACCACTGTACCCAGAAGCAAGAGTACGTTACACAGACACTGACTCTTTTATTCTAGACGTCCCCACAGAAGACTTTTACAAAGACTTAGAAACAGAAGTAGCTAAAGGAACTGATGGGTGGTACGACACATGTGACTGTCCAAAAGACAGTCCTTTACATTCAACTGTAAACAAGAAAGTGATTGGAAAGATGAAGGATGAACTTAATGGGACAGTTATCAAAGAATATGTTGGTTTGCGGTCAAAGATGTATAGCGTTGCCAGCCAGACTTCTGTAATGAAAAAAGCTAAGGGCATAAGTAAAGAAGTTGTCCCAAAAAAATATAAACTCACGATAACTACAAGCAAGCTCTCTTTGAAAACAAAGTATTTTATCACACAAATGTTAATCTGCGCTCTACTCTTCATCAAGTAAACACAACTGCTGTTAATAAGAAATCACTAGTCTCTAACAATAACAAGAGAACTTACGTCAATCCTGAGTTTTCATATGCTGTAGGACATTGGAGAACTTTAAAAGATTAACTTGACTGACTTGGCTTGTACTTAACTTAAGAACCTAACAAGAACTTACTTAAGAACCTAACAAGAACTTACTTAAGAACCTAACTAGTACTTAAAACAAGAACTTATTTTTTTGTACTTTACTTGTAATTTACTTGCACTTAACTTAAAAAGTACTTTCTATAACTAACTTAACTTGTACTTATCTAGTTCTTAACTTGTACTTTATCTAGTTCTTAAAAACTATTCTATAGAAAATGGGTCTACAACAGGAGGTTGCACTTTTTTTTGCAGAAGTTGGTTCTTCTTGTTTTACTGTGGGGGTTTGCGACTTTGTTGTTAGGTATGGTGTTAGGTATTTGTATGCTAAAAACCCACCAACAACAGCAGCAGCACCCAATACATAATGATACATCTTATCGTTTGAATTCGATTGTGTTGTTGTTAATTGCGATTGTGATTGTGTTGTTGTTAATTGGGTTGTTGGTGCTGGCGGCGATGTTGTATTACTATCTAACAATTTTTGTTTTGCTGATTGGTTTCCTTTCTCAGTCTGTTCCATTCAGCTAGTTTATGCCCGGCCTCACACGTCCAGGATTTTTAGGCTTAGTAACATTACTCACCTGTGGTACATTCACCTGTGGTACATTCACTTGTGGTACATTCACTTGTGGTACATTCTGCTCCTGCGGATTGTCCTGCGGCGTCTTCTTCTCCTGATCGCTCATTTTTTTATTGCGATTAAATTTAATATGATCAAAATTAATATGATGTAGCCGGGTGCTAACAGTGTATATGTTACGCTAAATTGTGAAATTGCCTGTTTCATGAAACGAGCAAGATTTTGCCTGTTTCATGAATCGGGCAGTGAAATTGCGTATTTCATGAAACAAGCAAATGCCTTGCCTGTTTCATGAAACAAGCAAATTTTGATTGCGCGTTCATGAAACAAGCAGAGAGTAATTTGAGCCTCGGATGCTCAAATAATTCTCTCAAACTCTCTCTCTCACTCGCACACACACACTCCCTCTCTCTTTTGTGATCAGTGATCAGTATTCTTCCTGGTTTGTGTCAAGGGGTGAGCAGATAGAACGGAAGTCGGACACTCAAATAGGCGAAGAAGAGATAAATAAATTTTGAGTATAATAATAATAAATGATCAACCTTTAGTCTGTCTTGTTTTTGCAAGTTAGTCTGGGGTGACAGGCACTGTTGCAAAGATTTCCAGCTTTTAAAACAGGAGCATCGTTGGTCAAGCACATGCCTCGACATTGGCATCTGACATACCCTTGTCCGTTTACCAATGGAAGAGTGATCGTACAGCGCTTCTAACCGTCAGTTCATTTGAAGGAACAGCTGAGGGAGACAAAGTGCGGTGCTTAACAAACTCAACTGCCGTTCGAGCAAGCCAACCTTGAATAACTCCAGCTTTCGTTCCAACTTTGAAATTTCCAGACACATTTGTGTCCAACACAACACCGAGCAGATTAAGTGGGTCACCTCTTCCTCTGTCAAATTCAGACACCGGTATGATGACATTGTCTCCAACGCTCAGTGGTTTCAACTTGCGATTTGACCGTGCAACCATTCGACTGGCTTGTTTCTGCAAATTTCCTGCTGCAGTTTTTCTTAATATGATGTGAGAGTTCTCTTGAGTATCTTCTTTGCTGGCACATTTTGCGCTGCTGGTGAATCATGCTCTGCCACTGAATCAGGCTCTGCTGCTGCATTTCGCTCTGCATCTGAATCAAGCTCTGCTGTTGCATTCGCTCGGCATCTCGCACTGCATCTGAATCAATCTCTGCTGCTGCATCTCGCTCAGCATCTGAATCAGGCTCTGCTGCTGCATTTTGCTCTGCTGGTGAATCTCGCTCTGCATCTGAATCAAGCTCTGTTGCTGCATCTCGCTCAGCATCTGAATCAGGCTGTGCTGCTGCATTTTGCTCTGCTGGTGAATCTCGCTCTGCATCTGAATCAAGCTCTGCTGTGAATCTCGCTCTGCATCTGAATCAAGCTCTGTTGCTGCATTAGGTTCTGCTGCTGAATTTTGTGATGTCTCATCCGCCTCATTCTGTTCACGAAGCATCTCTTCCAGATCTTCTTCAAGGATCCCATTTCTGATTCTATCCAAAAATGTTTGAGGCAATTTAGATTTCAGTCGTTGACGCGCTGACTGACCGAACATGGCTTTGAAAGGTTCCATTCAATGGCCTCACTGTACGATGTGTTCATGTGCCACTCCACGAACCTGATACCGACAGACCACTTTGGACAGTTGTTATCTCGCATCCATGCTGTTAAGGCGTCCTTCATGGTTGCATTGCTTCGTTCTACAGAACCTTGCGACTGGGGTGTCGCGGTCGTCCATTAACTAACTGGACATCATTCCACAGCGATGCCAGCTCCGATATAACTGCTGCTGTAAACTCGCGGCCGTTGTCAGACTGAATTACTTTTGGCGCGCCAAACTCCAAGAAGTATTCAGCAATTCCGAAGCAACTTCTTCCGCCCGTTTTGATGTCAAAGAACGCAAGAAATGAAATTTCGTTAAGTGTTTCCTGATAATGGATAATGAAACGATATGACCCATCTTTGAGTGACTGCATGTCAACGAGATCGACTTGTCCACGCTCGTTTAAATCTTTAAACCGTTATAGGACGAACCACAGTTCCCGAAACAGTTTCCTTCTTTCTTTTCTTTTCCAGGCAACGTTCACATTGTGAGATGTAGACTCTCACGTTTGGAAGTGTAATGTTGTCGTAATGTACCTGCACCTTCTTCCAAGTCTTTTTTCCCCTCCGTGGCCTGAAAAAGCAAGTACAAAATCTGTCACCTAAAGCAATAAATATCCTTCATCATGAATGATTTTAACGGAAATCCACATTTTGAAAAAAAAAATAGACAGAGAGAGACAGAGAGAGAGACAGAGAGAGAGAGACAGAGAGAGAGAGAGAGACAGAGAGAGAGAGAGAGACGAGAGAGAGAGAGAGAGAGACAGAGAGAGAGAGAGAGAGACAGAGAGAGAGACAGACACAGACTCAGTTTGAGATGGAGACAAGTTCAAGTTTAAATTTGTCCTCACCTGTGTCCAAATGAAGTGCCGAGATAATATCCTTTTCTTTTCTTCTGCAACCATGACTTTTCCGGTTTTCAAACGTACCACTTGCTCAATTCCACCAAACTTTGAAATACCAAAACTTTTTAGAATGTGATAGTTCTCCCGTGGTTGTCTTTCGCCAGTCTTCTGATTGTTCAGAACTTCAATCACTTCCGCTCGTAAGAACAGTCCCATACGCGATTTGTCATGTTGACGATCAAGTACAGACTAAACACGCAGCACGCAACTTTTGTTAACACCACTCTCCAACAACTACAAACTCAACAAAGCAAAGCGACGCGTATAATTTGAGCTGCACTCACTTTATTTGAGTGTCCGACTTCCGTTCTATCTGCTCACCCCTTGACACAAACCAGGAAGAATACTGATCACTGATCACAAAAGAGAGAGGAGTGTGTGTGTGCGAGTGAGAGAGAGAGTTTGAGAGAATTATTTGAGCATCCGAGGCTCAAATTACTCTCTGCTTGTTTCATGAAACGCGCAATCAAAATTTGCTTGTTTCATGAAACAGGCAAGGCATTTGCTTGTTTCATGAAATACGCAATTTCACTGCCCGATTCATGAAACAGGCAAAATCTTGCTCGTTTCATGAAACAGGCAATTTCACAAATTTAGCGTAACATATATATTTCTTTGGTTTACCTTTCGTGGATGAAAATGTTTTGTTCGAGAGTTATCTTCCCTTACCTCCCTTGGTCGAATCTCATTTTTTTATTGTGTAAATTCTTTAAATCATGTATACCTCAGAACTACATAGTTGTATGTACGTCGCTAAAGTCACAAAAATTAATGTATTTTATTCATTACAACCGTACTGGGCTGAGAAGCCCATATTTTCTCTAAACTGGGATTTGCACGAGCAATCTTGGCGCCATTTTCAATTGTCTGTCGATGAACATTGAATAATTCTGATTTACAAAAAGTAAGAGGAAACCGAAGAATCTGAAGTGCATGTTAAAAGTAAGTCCATGAGCTCTCATTTCGTATATCGCATGCTTAGGATCTTTTCCGCACAGGCTTGCGACATACGAAATGATGATGATGCCGTTCCCTTGAGCAAGTCGCCTTCTTCGTTCATTGTCGGAGTTTTGATCCAAATTATCATTCTACGAAATTCGGACTTCCCGATCGAATCTTGCTTATGACTCCATTTCTGTTATGAATACAACTGAAAATGTGCTGAATTTATTATTTAACAGACCGTTTCAACAGAGTATTTTTCAGTTGAAAATTGTGTCAAAAGTAGGCGCCGACGGCCCGGCGAAGTGAAAAGTCAGCTGTGTTTTCTAGTAATTTTTAACAACAGAATTCTCCACTTAGACACTGTCTCGGAAAATGAAGTTTATATGTATGAAAAGAGCGAAATGCCAGCTATTCATTCATTGTAAAATTATTTCACGCTCTTCAGTATCTTTTATTGAAATAGAGGAAAATATGACGCAAACGCGTTAAAAGTGGCTTCATTCTGGGACATTAATCAGCAATGATTTAGTACAGGAATAAAATTGTCAAATGTGACTTACTGCATTTTATTCCTTGTGTTCTGAGGTTTTCATCGATAGTAAATATGTGTTAATAGTTTGAACGGACAGCGAGCCAGACAACATTGAAGCTGCCATAGAAAACACAAAATTCTGTTGGTTCCGGCTTCGCGAGGCCCGTTTCGTCTCTGGCACCGTGTTGCTGGCTCTGTGGCCCGGTACATTCTTATAAAAGTAGAGCGTTGTGTGAGAATGAAACAGTGTTCCCTGATGTGAGCGACTGGCGTGAGAGGCAGAGAGAGTGCTCAGTGCGCTGAGTGCTGTGCGAGAGAGATTGCTCCCAGGGCTGCGTTCCTGGTTTGAGCTTATTATGGAAGGCAAATAAAAGAAGAAAACTCCACGTCGTCCTCTTGTGCTTCTTGACTGGCTGCTGTCCCTTGGTTCCTGCACTTATCACCATCTGCCTGTCTTCACCTGCACACCCCTTACCCCTCCACACCATCACAATGATTAAAAGTAATTAATCCCATGATGAATGGGCATAACATCGTCCCAAATCTGTAATACATGTCACATGCAAGAGTTTCTAGGGACTTGTTTAAAACCGGATCTTGTGATAAGTCGTATTTTAAATCTTCTTCTGAATCAACTGGCGCCATCTTACTTACTAACTTAGCATATAGACTAATCATTGTCTGTCCGACCGATCTAACCATTTTTGACCCTAGCTGTGCTTCGTACCTAGCGTAGTACTTCTCAACGTCTGATGTAGACAGTTGTTGGATCTGTTCAATACTTAGTTCAGTGCCTAAATACTGTTTAGTTTTTCCACACGCAGCCAGAGAGTATAATCTTTCTTTATGGCAGTGGTCTGCTGAGTAGCCTGCTTGCTCTTCACACTTTAATAGTTCGTCACAATCCATTTTTAAAACAATAAAAAATAATATAATACTTTTAAAACCATGAGTTTAACGCTGGTTAATTATGCAGTGCCTATTGTTGGTGTTATAGTTTATTCAACCCTTGCAAAATGTTTGTTAAGAATAAAACCACCCACAATGGGAAAGATAGAAGATTCGCCAAAACTAGTTGCAACCTTATTTTTAGCTTAACAACAAAAGATTATCTGATTAAAAAGCACATAGACAGTCTTTCGTATTATGATTATTTTAATTATTTTTTTAGTTAATAAAAAGATGAGTGAAAAAAGATTATCAAACGATTTACCACTCTGCTGTAATTAGTGGCCTTAGTATAGGCTATAGCGTGTTAGCAAAAAACATGTTTAAAATGAGACTGGCGGATCTAGGAAGGTTAGACATTGAGGACGTTGTTAAGGTTATAGTTGTAATTACTGCAGGGATTGCGTCAAAAGACTTTCTTGTTACACAGGGGATTATCCCAGAAAATATTAATGCATAGACAGATTAATCTAGAAAATATTGATTTATAAAAAGATGTCTGGATTGGTTCTGATGGTGGGTGGAGCTATTGCTAATGCTTTAGCCTTCTCTTGAAGCAATTTATGTTTAGTAAATTGCGGTCCGATGAAGAAGAGAGAACGTCATAACGAGGCAATGGAAGATTTAGCTAAGGCAAGAGACGCTTACGAGAAAAGGCGAATTGCTCACTTAGACTTTATTAATAAAAAGTTAAGAGAACAGAGGCATGCAGAGCACACATTTACAGACGTTGATGACGCAATGAATGAGTATTACTTAGTGACAGGAAAGAAGTTTCTAACATCGCCACCGCCAGAACTGTCTGACTTTTATGAACCATCTGAGGAACAGAAGACTGCAGAGATAGTTTTTATTGCAGTTGGCATGACCTCAGTCTATCTTGTTGCTCACTTTCTTGTGTAAAATAAAATACATTTAAAATATGGACAATACGAAGTACAAAATATATACATTCTCCTAAAGGTATTGGAAAGGAAAGACTGCTATTGAAAAACTGAGTAAAGCTGCTAGAGTGTCTGAATCAGATGCGAAAGACTGGCTTTCAAAACAAGCAATTTGGCAATATATCTGCCCGCCCCAAAAAAGAATAATAAGGCCTAGATTTGTTAATTCAGTTCCAAATGACACCACCAGATGGACTTGCTGTATCTTCCACATGATAAAGTTAGAAGAAAAAAGTTTAAGTATGCTCTGACAGTTGTTGACATGGCTTCAAGATACAAAGACGCTGAACCTTTAACGGATAAAAGCTCAACTGCTGTGGTTGTGGCTTTACAACAAATATACATGAGAGGTCCATTAAAGTATCCTAGGATGATTCAAGTTGATGATGGAAAAGAGTTTAAAGGCTCTGTAAACCAACTGTTTTTAAAACATCATGTTACAGTTAAGAGAGGTATCCCAGGCAACCATCGATCACAAGCCCTAGTAGAAACTTTAATAAGAATCTAGCTGAACGCCTGTTTACCTATCAATATCACAGAGAAATTATAGATAGAGAACGCAACACAGAATGGGTTGGGAGATTGCCAGCAGTCTTACGTGCCATGAACAATGAAGAATTTAAAGCAACGGCCTTAAACCAGTGAACGCAATCAAATTAAAAAAAAAAAAGCATTACTGAAGATGAGCAAGGTAATCAAAAACTCTTGCCATTTCGACTAAAAGTAAGATACTTGTATGCAACCAGCCGCCGTGGCGAAGTGGTTAGCGTCGCGGACTCCCGACTGGAGGTGGTGGGTTCGAATCCATCAGAGTCATGTGAGTTTTTCTGCCCCGACCAGCTCCTACCCAGAGTTGAGTTTGCTGCGGACTCAGTTGGGAAGACTGGGACCACACAGTCGAGTTTCATCACTTAATGGATGCGTTTTCTGAGAGTGTTGCTCAAATTTCATGACCAACACTGCAGGTGCCTGTATCTCTCGGGCCTGGTTGACGCTGGGATATATTATGAAAGGAATCGTAGAGTACAGCCCTGTCATGTAGTCTCAGACCGAAATGGAAATCCGTTAGCATCACTTCATCATCCTCATTCTCATCGATCAGCATTAAAAAAAAAAGTCTCAAATTCTGTGGCCCATCATGCCCTGCTCTCATGGTGACCTCAGTTTCGATATCCTCTCCACGTCTGTGGTCTAGGTTTGGGTCAACCGGTATCGGCGAGTCCATGGGGGCTGTCGTTGGACGGACGTGGTGGCGCCCTCCGGAGGGAGAGCTCTCTCACGCCGGCTCCGCGACTAAGCAATTATTGTCGTCAGTAAGGGGCTTAGTAGGTGGTGTCCTGCGTATGTTAGATCAGAACAGGCGCCACTGAACACACCACCGAAGTGACTCTGCAGCAGTGTAGTGTCTCCTCCGGTGGGTTGCTCTTGACGACTTGACATTGACTGCTCCCTGTGGATTGCCCGTGCCGGGGCTGTGGCGGGGCCGACCGGGCTGTGGCTGTGGACGGGATGTCGGAATGAGCGGCGTGGGTGCACTGCCTCTGAGGTGGCGCAGATGTTGGGACAGCAAAAAAAAAAAAAAAAAGATACTTGTATGCTCCTGGAGAGGCAGAAGGTGATGTTAGAAATAGAGCCACAGATCCCATATGGAGCGTAGATGTTTATGAAGTTGAGCGAATTATGAAAAACAACCCTCCCGTGTATTATTTAAGAGAGGCTCTTTCTGCTAAAAAAGCCTGCCCTAAAAGATCGTTTGTTCGCGAAGAGCTGCAAGTTGTCCCACCAAACACAGTGAGTTAAAAAAATAGTATTTATTTTTTGCTAAACTTATTTTTTTGTAAACCCTTAATTTTTATACCCTTGGAGAGAATGTAAATATTCGGGTTCACGATCACCAAATCCTATTTTACACGGAAACCCCCCATTTTAAAATTGACGATTACGTCGATTTTTAGAGGTTTTTGCGTGTTAATTTTGTTTAGAAACAGGTGTTAATTTTGGCCAAAATGATATGAGATGGACGTGATTTGTATGTGAAAAGGGGGGTTTTCGTGCAAAATAAGATGGGTGAGCTTGAACCGTATATTTACATTCTCTCTCACACACACACACACACACACACACACACACACACACACACACACACACACACACACACCACACCCCACTCACACACACACATCACACACACTCACAACTCATGCACAGAGAAAAGGGCATCTGTAAGTAAATTTCAGTGATGCAACGCAGACACCGGAGCTACGAGAAAAGAAAAAAAGCAACCCCCACCCCCTCCTAACCCCCCCCCCCCATCTAGTCAACTCTATACCCCCACCCTCCTACTCCCCCATCTAGTCAACTCTTATACCCCCACCCCCTCCTGCTCCACCATCTAGTCAACTCCATACCCCACCCCCTCCTACCCCCCCATTCTAGTCAACTCCATACCCCCACCCCCTCCTACTCCCCCATCTAGTCAACTCCATACCCCACCCCCTCCTAATCCCCATCTAGTCAACTCCATACCCCACCCCCTCCTACTCCCCCATCCAGTCAACTCCATACCCCACCCCCTCCTACTCCCCCATTCTAGTCAACTCCATACCCCACCCCCTCCTACCCCCCCATCACAGTCAACTCCATACCCCACCCCCTCCTACTCCCCCATCTAGTCAACTCCATACCACACCCCCTCTCCTCCCCCATCTAGTCAACTCCATACCCCCCCCCCCTCCTACTCCCCCATCTAGTCAACTCCATACCCCACCCCCCTCCTACTCCCCATCTAGTCAACTCCATACCCCCACCCCCTCCTACTCCCCCATCTAGTCAACTCCATACCCCACCCCCCTCTACTCCCATCTAGTCAACTCTATACCCCCACCCCTCCTACTCCCCATCTAGTCAACTCCATACCCCCCCCCTCCTACTCCCCCATCCAGTCAACTCCATACCCCCACCCCCTCCTACTCCCCATCTAGTCAATCCATACCCCACCCCCTCCTACTCCCCATCCAGTCATACTCCATACCCCCACCCCCTCCTACTCCCCCATCCAGTCAACTCCATACCCCCACCCCCTCCTACTCCCCATCTAGTCAACTCCATACCCCACCCCCTCCTACTCCCCATCTAGTCAACTCCATACCCCACCCCCTCCTACTCCCCCATCTAGTCAACTCCATACTCCACTCCCTCCTACTCCCCATCTAGTCAACTCCATACCCCACTCCCTCCTACTCCCCCATCTAGTCAACTCCATACCCCCCCTCCTACTCCCCCCATCCAGTCAACTCCATACCCCCACTCCTCCTACTCCCCCCATCCAGTCAACTCCATACCCCACCCCCTCCTACTCCCCCATCTAGTCAACTCTATAACCCCACACCCTCCTACTCCCCCATCTAGTCAACTCTATACCCCCCACCCCCTCCTCCTCCCCATCTAGTCAACTCCATACCCCACCCCCTCCTACTCCCCATCTAGTCAACTCTATACCCCATCCCTCCTACTCCCCCATCTAGTCAACCCATCCCCCACCCCCTCCTACTCCCCCATCTAGTCAACTCCATACCCTCACACCGACTTCCACCCCCATGCCCCACCTTCACCCCTTTATTCATTCAGTTCATGGTGTACATTTACTGAAATTAGCCTTGTGAAAAGGAAAGTAGGACAGTATCTCTGACGCAAAATCTCTCTCTCTCTCTCTCTCTCTCTCTCTCTCTCTCTCTCTCTCTCTCTCTCTCTCTCTCTCTCTCTCTCTGTCTGTCTGTCTCCGTCTCTGTTTCTCCCTCCTTCTCTCTCCTCTCTCTTTTCTCTCTCTCTCTCTCTCTCTCTCTCTCTCTCTTCTCTCTCTCTCTCTCTCTCTCTCTCTCTGTGTGTGTGTGTGTGTGTGTGTGTGTGTGTGTGTGTGTGTGTGTGTGTGTGTGTGTGTGTAAAGTGCCATGTCTAAAGACAGGGGAAGGTATGAACGAGCATGTATTAATGACACTCAAATCATGAACGTTTGTCTGTCTATACCTCCTGTCTGTCCGTCCACTATTTTTTCAGAGCAGGAGTGAGTTTTTCATGGATGTTTAGATCAATAGGGCATTTAGTTTCGTGGCTGAATTTTAACGAGGTTGTTGTTTGAAAGTTAGACAGCTGTCAAAGCCCTTCATCTGGTGTTGTCTTTCTAATGTGTTCCAAGACTTGTCTGGGGGCATCACCTGTCCTGCCCTGCCCAGGACTGGACCCTGGGCTCCACCATCACCTTGAGGTGTTACCTGCCTAGAGAGGACTACCCCTCCAAGTGTACACTCAATTTCAATGACAGAGTTACCTTCAGGAGACGGCCGTTTACTGGTTCAGCTTCCGACAGATGCACAGTGAACAACGTCTCCACCACATCGTGCACACCTCCAGCATGTGAGTGTGGCTGTCAACCCGCCAATGCCACTTACTTCATGGTTCACCACACCTTCACTGTGGACGCTGATGATGACGGTACCTGGGAATGCTCTGTGCCCTGCATCAATGATAATGTTGTTCCCCAGCTGAAGTACACCAATGACAGCTGTGACATCAGGGAGGTGGTGGGTAAGTGGACTCTTTGTCTTGGTGACCATCAACAGAGTATAACGTCACTAGTAGCTCCTTCATAACACTGTGAACACACAACCTCTGCACGCGCGTGCATGTGTGTGTGTGTGTGTGTGTGTGTGTGTGTGTGTGTGTGTGTGTGTGTGTGTGTGTGTGTGTGTGTGTGTGTTGTGTGTGTGTGTGTGTGTGTGTGTGTGTGTGTGTGTGTGTGTGTGTGTGTGTGTGTGTGTGTGTGCGCACATGCATATGTGTATGTGTGTGTGAAGGACAGGGGCTTAGATGATTTCGTTTTGTTTCTTCCAGAAGTGATTTTAACCGAATCGAGCCATGTTATATATCGCCCAGCCGAGCTAGTAGACCGCATTGTGTTCAGACTGACTGGATGATGCGCTGTTTAAATGTTTGTTATTGTTGCTATCATTATTGTTGTTGTTGTTATGACTATTTCATTATTACTGTGTTTATAATAATAAAAATAACTATTATTATTAATGTTTTTTTTAAATAATTATTATTATCACTGTTGTTGTTGTCTTTGTTACAATCATCATCATCATCATTATGATTATTATGGTTATTATTGTCGTCGTCGCCGTCATCATCATCACCATCATTATCATCGTCATCACCATCAGCATCATCATCATTATAATTACAACTACTGCTATTTCCGCTTTTTTTTTTAATCTGGTTTTAAAGTGTAACTACTGTCTTGATTGAAATCAATACTTCTGTTACTGGTTTTCATAGTGAAAGACACATGACCCATGCCAATGCAAGAGATGTAGTATTTAGTATGGTATGACAGTTGAAGTAGTTGATATTGTAACGGAGAAATGGGCCAAAAGATGTAGCATTTAGTTTGACATGACAGTTGAAGTAGTTGATATAGTAACGGAGAAATGGACAAAACCAAAACAAAGGGTTCCGCTGCTTTACACAGACAATATTTCAGCACATTTCCTTGTACTCATATTCTCCAAACCCATTTGTCTTCTTTACGTAGACACTATTTCAGCACATTTCCCTGTACTCATATTCTCCAAACCCATTTGTCTTCTTTACGTAGACACTATTTCAGCACATTTCCTTGTACTCATGTCCTACAAACCCATTTGTCTTCTTTACGTAGACACTATTTCAGCACATTTCCTAGTACTCATATTCTCCAAACCCATTTGTCTTCTTTACGTAGACACTATTTCAGCATATTTCCTAGTACTCATATTCTCCAAACCCATTTATCTTCTTTACGTAGACACTATTTCAGCACATTTCCTAGTACTCATATTCTACAAACCCATTTGTCTTCTTTACTAAATTAGGCGTTGATGGGTGTAGGCCCTACATGGTAACCACATTTTTAACATAATTAGGTGAACTGTGTATACATTAATTGTTGAAAAATAACTTCTACTGCATGGCCGCCACATTTTTAACATGATTAGGTGAAAGGTGTATAAAATTAGTTGTTGAAAAATACCCCAAAGGCCGTTTTTAGGTAGGTTGAAAAAGTTGAGGCGATCTCTTTGTCGAACACCATCCCATGTAGGGAATTTAGCGCCATGGAACAAAAATAAAGAAAACAAAACAAACAAAAAATGGCCTCAGAAACATCATCCACCCCACTCACCCCAACACATATGTACATACATTCACTCATACAAGCACACGCGCGCGCACACACACACACATATGCACGCACGCACGCACGCACGCACGCACGCACGCACGCACGCACGCACGCACGCACACACACACACACACACACACACACACACACACACACACACACACCAAACACACACACCACCTTCATCCTCCTCCTCCTCATCATCGCATTGACTCGACCCATTCATAGTCATATTAACCTTGAAGCAGTACTAACAAAGGAATTGGAAAATGAGAATAAGAGTGATATAATTCATTAGAAACAAAGGTATCACAATACATTTAAAACTGACTTTCGTATTCGCCCTCGTACAAAAATACACAGGAGCCCTGTACAAAAATACACAGAGCCCTGTACAACAATACACAGAGCCCTATATTTGACTGGGTCGCCTGGCTTTAATACACACACACGGTGATCGTTCGCCCCCTCTTCTCCTCTCCTTCCTCCTCTTTC
>JAFLJL010018679.1:59809-87309 GCA_018398815.1 Conus ventricosus | reverse complement strand
GCAACTGGTTTTTCGCTAAAAATTCTGGGAGGAGGCGAAGAGATATCGAGCCATCCGGTTCGGAAGCGACGTCCCCAGGCAGGCCACTAAGGGCGTGGACTTCACTGCAGCGCCTCCCTGAGGCCAGGGAAACGAGAAAGGCTGTTTTGAAGGAAAGGAATTTCAGAGAACACTCCCGGATGGGCTTGTAAGGGGGGAGCCTGAGGGAGGAGAGGACTAAGAAAAGATCCCACGCCGGGGTACGGCGGGGGCATCGGGCCTCCTGTAGGCTGCTCCTCTGACCAGATCCCGCAGAAGAGGTCGTCCCCGAAGGAGGGGCCCCCTAACTGGCGGATAGTGGTGGAAATAGCCGCCCTGTGAACCTTAACAGAGGAGGCTGAAAGTTTTTTCTCTGATGAAAGAAAAGCTAGGTAGTTCGCCAATTGGCATTGAGAAGGAGAATGAGGTGATACTGCGTGGCTGGAGCACCAAGAGAGCCAGCCATTCCAGTGGACACTGTAGACACTTTGGGTGCCTGACCTGTGGGCATGTTCCACAAGGCCGATTACCGCTGGGGAGGCGCCTTGTGCAGACAGCGCGTCCCGCACAGTAGCCAGGCGTGAAGATGCAGCACGTTTGGATTGCCGTGTGGAATGCCTGTACACATATTTCTTCAAGCAAAGTTGTTTAAAAAGAAATCTTTTTCTTTTTCTGTTTCTAATAAAATATGAAGCTCTCATCTTCTAAATCATCCGTTTACCTTTGCGAGATTTGCGAGATTCAAAAGTTCAGCCAGCCAAAGTAGTGAAAGGAACGCGAAAAAATATAATAATGGAAAGTTCAGCCAGCCAAAGTAGTGAAGGAACGCGAAAAAATATAACAATGGAAAACACAGAATGAAACAAATAAAACAACAACAACAATGTCGTTGTTCTGCACTAGAAATCTGGGTCCCCCGAACTCATCTTGTCTGCACGATGGCGTGGGGACGTCAATGTCCGGGATGCGGATGGTAAGGGAAGGGAGGTAATCCGGCGGCAACCTCAGGCGGAGATTTAAAAAAAAAAAAAAAAAAAAAAAAAAGCGTCCGTTTACGTGTATATTTTCATACGTCATTCTTCTTCTTCTACCGAAATAGAGCTGGGCCGTTAGGCGTAGAGGCTCTGCGTTGTGGCGTTGTCGCTTTGCTGTGTCTCAGGCATAGTTGGCTTGATGAACTGATTTTAAAACTATGTACATGGGTTGATGGGAGGGTTCAGGGGGAGACTGGGGGTGGCTGCAGGTAGTGGGGACTGCAGCTCAGGCGGCTCCTGAACGCCTCCAGTGTAGGTGCTGACGTGGTGGTGGTTGGTAACTGGTTCCACTCCCTGATGGTGCGGGGGAAAAAGGAGTGGTACAGTACTGGATGTGTAACCTGCTCCTGGTGAATTTTCTGTGCGCCTCTAGTCCGTTTGTCTGAAGGGCGGTAGAATGTGAATACGGTAGAGCATCAAAAGCCTGTTATGGTGCCGACGCTCTTCAAGGCTGTCCCACTTGAGGTGCTCAAGCAGCCGTGTCACGGCGCCTGGTGTCCTGTCGTGGAAGTTGTTGCCGGTGTCGTATATAATACTGTCGCTCATAAAATCGTGTCGCAGCGACAGTATTTCCCGGGAAATACTGCATTTTATGGACAGCTACAATATTCTATGGGACATTTTTCGTGAAAAGTTGTCGCGCGACATTTTTTTCCAGCAATTATTGTCGCTGCAACAATATTTCACGTGAAATGCTATCGCTGCGATACAATTCCACGGCGACAGTATTATATACGACACCGGCGTATCTCGCTGCTCTCCTCTGAACCTTCTCCAGGAGTTGGGTGTCTTGTTGTAGGTTTGGATCCCGTACGGTAGAGCTGTATTCCAGTGTAGGTCTGACCATGGTGGTGTACGTGGCAGCTTTGATCTCTTGGGTGCAGTCCCTGAAGTTTCTTCTGAGAAAGCCCACTGTTCTGTTCCCTTTGGCTGCCACTGTTTTCCACGTGTCGGGTCCAGGAAAGATCATCTGCATGGTCACGCCTAGGTGCTTACTAGAGCTCACCGTATCCATGTTGTCCGTGAAGGGTATAGTCTGTCTGTATAATTCGCTTGTGTCTACTTGGAGAGACTCGGATGGTGTTGCACTTGCTTGCATTGAAGCTCATTTGCCAAGAGTTCTCCCAGTCTTCCAAGTGAACATTGCACATACGTATTTTTTTTCTTTTTATGTCACAAGTCCTGAAGACCGTCTATGACCGAAACGTTGTAGATTTTTTATTTTCTATTCTAAAACCTGATGAGCATGGTCAAAGACATGTTGCATTGTTCACAGAAGATGTGCGGTCACCAATCTGATTTGTTATCCCTGGTGAGGCATCCTACGCCCACTCTGGTGCACTGTTGTTCTTCCGGGTTGGCCTCGTCCACCAGTGTCCTCTCGGGTCGTGCTCCGACCGTAATCTGGTCAGCTCAAGCTGGTCAGCTGAAACCGCCTCCGAGGCTAAGGTGTACTGATGGTGGGTCGATAGCGAAAGGACATAGGAGGGGCATATGAATGAAACTTGAAAGAGGCTAAGGTGTACTGATGGTGAGTCGATAACGAAAGAACATAGGAGGGGCATATGAATGAAACTTGAAAGAGGCTAAGGTGTCCTGATGGTGGGTCGATAGCGAAAGGACATAGGAGGGGCATATGAATAAAAGAGGCTAAGGTGTACTGATGGTGAGTCGATAGCGAAAGGACATAGGAGGGGCATATGAATGAAACTTGAAAGAGGCTAAGGTGTACTGATGGTGGGTCGATAGCGAAAGGACACAGGAGGGGCATATGAATGAAAGAGGGAGGTGAAGAAAAATGACGAGGCTGGACGCCACTTCTTAGAAGTAGTCACTTATTAATACGTTTAAAAGAATGTTGATTGATGACAAATTTTCATATTTCAACATAACAAAATTAATTGATGACAAATTTAATATTTCAATTTCAACTGATTTTGATTTTGCGCCGAATATGAGAAGATAAGTGGTCTCTCGTTCTTCGTTTTCACTGTCCTAAATGTTATTTGTTTTTGCCTGTAGAAGACCCAAGAGGTCGAAATGCGTTTTTGTTTTGTTTTGTTTTGTTTTGTTTTTTAAATCCTGTACTTTCGTTTGTCTGTGTCCTTGGCGGTAACTGACCTCCCTCTCTTTCTAAATGTTACTTCATATTCCGCCCTCAGTCACTCCATTTTGAAACATTTCAATTCTTACGCTTTTCAACAGGAAACGAAACAGACTGACAGACCGGCAAAGAGATCCAAGAGTTTAATGAACGATGACATATCAATGAATAATCTGACGAAGCACTCGCTCACACACACAGTCAGACCACCTCCCCCAGGTCAAGTAACTCTAGACAGAGCGGAGGGCGGGACGCCCTGGTGTCTGAGATCTGGCACAGACTGGCCGACGATCAGGAAGGGGGCCTCAAAAATAAGGATTAGGCTGCAACGCTTATGAATCATGACAACATAGGGTGTTAGCACCATCGAACATAAACATATTATGGAAAAGAGAAAGAAAACCAGGAATTGAACCAAACCTAGAATTGATAATAATCTAATATTCAGTTATGAATAAAGTATACAAACACACAAACAACGACACTAGCCTTTTCTTTTTCATTTTAACCTCACGAACGAACGTGCGTAGTCTTACACTTTAAAAGGAAAGCACTAAAACATACACGTCGAAAGATTGAAGTGGAATTGTCCTCAGAGCAGAAAGAACTTCTGTCTACAAGGTGAGAATTAACAACCTGCGGTCAGGTGCCCAAACGCATAAATAAACTGGCGCGCAGACAAACACGCTTTACAACGTTGTAGAGATAAATATTGTGAACGCAAAGCATGAATTACAGAGAAAAGGAAACCTAAACGATTTGAATGCGTAAATTATTAGTACATGAATAAATAAATACCAGTTTTATTAAGCCGCGGACTCGGTTCGAATCTACCCACATTGTTTTTTAAATTGAACTCAGCAGCTGCTGAATGGACGGGGAGATCGTGGTCAAGGCTGAGGTCACCACGCATAAATTGACCTTCACTTGGAGCGAGCGGGGTTGCTTGTAAGCAAGCGCACCCAACACATGGGCTGGAGAGAGAGAAAGGGGGGGGGGGGGGGGGGGGGGGGGGGGGGAGTAAAAGAGGATTGCTATTCACAATGACATGTAATTTGTGAGCGTGATTAGCAGACTAGGAACCAATACGCGCTGTTCCCGTGACCGTTGGAAAGGGATGGTTCCTCAGTCTCTGCTTACAGACAGTGCACAGCGGCGGTGCGGAATGCCCGCAGACAGTCCAAACCCATGACGGTGTATGGAATCTACATGTTGGAGGTAGGAGGGTCTGGAATAACCTGACTCATGGCACTTACATTGTGTCATAGATCAACACGTTACAGCACAGCCCATGAATACCTGTCTCACTAGAGTGTGTGTGTGTGTGTGTGTGTGTGTGTGTGTGTGTGTGTGTGTGTGTGTGTGTGTGTGTGTGTGTGCTTTAATTCCCGAAAGAGATAAATCCTGACATTTTACGGAAAAAGGACTTTAAATCAATGTTTGTGTCTTTTAGAAAATCGGTTCTTAATGAGTTGTGGATCCCCCCCCCCCCCCCCCCCCCACCCCCAACATGTGTGTAGAGAATTCAGTGTGACGATGTGAAAGCCTGGATATGATCCATCGCGGTCGGCTGAGCTAAAAACAACCTGAAGTTTTGTTTGTTTGTTTGTTTTGTGTTCCACTGTCACCCCATATTTTGTTCATTTCATGACGTCACGTAACGGCCGCTTTCTCGCATGAAAGTTATTCAGCGCTGTTCGGTAAACTGTAATGAACCATTTACATGAAGGTTATTCAGCGCTGTTCGGTAAACTGTAATGAACCATTTACAATGTGCCCACACTGGAACATGGAAAGCGCAAGTGACTCAACGAGATTTTCAGAGAAAGTGACTTTACGAGATTTTCACACACATGCGAACACACACACACACACACACACACACACACACACACACACACACACACACACACACAAGCACACGCTCACTCATTCTCTCTTTTGCTCTCTCTCTCTCTCTCTTCTCTCTCTCTCTCTCTCTCTCTCTCTCTCTCTCTCTCTCTCTCTCTCTTGTCTCTGTCTGTCTGTCTGTCTGTCTACCTGTCTGTCTCTCTCACTCTCTCTCTCTCTCTCTCGCTCTCTCTCTCTCTCTCTCTCTCTCACACACACACACACACACACACACACACACACACACACACATCCACACACACACACACACACACACACACACACACACAGAGCGTACTCTCTCTCCTCTCTCTCTCTCTCTCTCTCTCTCTCTCTCTCTCACAGACACACGCGCCACACACACACACACACACACCACACCACACACACACCACACACACACACACACACACACACACACACCACACACACACACAACAACACACACACACACAAGACGAGACGGGCATCTGTAAGGCAATGATGCCGCATGTTGCGCTCATACGTACACAACACACACACACACACACACACACACACACACACACACACACACACACACACATGCACGCGCACACACACTCACACACACACACACGCGTGCGTGCGCACACACACACACACACACACACACACACACACACACACACACACACACACACACACCACACACACACAGAGAATGTAAAGCTCACCCATCTTATTTTGCACGAAAACCCCCCTTTTCACATACAAATCACGTCCATCTCACATTAGTTTGGCCAAAATTAACACCTGTTTCTAAACAAAATTAACAACGCAAAAACCTCTAAAAATCGATGTAATCGTCAATTTAAAATGGGGGGTTTCCGTGTAAAATAGGATTTGGTGATCGTGAACCCGAATATTTACATTCTCTCCAAGGGTATAAAAATTAAGGGTTTACAGTACGCTCTTCTACTTCCAACACCATTAATAAATTAGAAAAAACAACTGGCTCTCCATTTTGGTTAGTTATTTTTACATCTAATGAATTTATAGACGTAGACCCCTCAATTAATTCTTTAAATTGACTGTTTCCATCAAACTTATATAACTGATTAATCGCAAAACTCTGCCGTAATTGATGGCAGTGCTCGTAGAACAGTAGATGGCCGGCCATTAAACAAATTAGTATTCGTTTTTAACTGTTGTAAATGGACAACAACATTGGGTTAACGAGAAAATCGGCTGGTCTACTGCCTACATACTCATAAAGACCGCTTTTAAAGTACATATGTGTTTTAATAGGATATGTTTCACCACTATCATAAAAGCCTAAAATTCGAGCAAGGCTTCTAGGAAAAACGTACTCCCTTTTTTCTTCTGGAAAATTCATAGTAATTATAAGATTTGCCTCATTAATTTTTAACTTGATGCCAAAATTGCTAAATACTTCTCTTAAAGAACAAAAGCCGTAGTAACCATTGGGTATTTTTAAATGTTTTAAGAGATTGCCTTGTTCGTCCTTAACATCCACCCAGTTATTCTTAGCTCTTTCAGATATGTTAACCCACATAACTTTAAAACCCAATTTCTCTAAGGGCAATTCTACAACTCCTGCGCCAATTGGGAATTGGGTACGTTAAGAACACACGTTTGTTTTGTTGGGTTATAGAGATGTACATCTTTTTTATAACTATTTTAAAAACTATTTTAAAAAATGGAACCTTTTAAATATAACGAAAGTGCCACTTACAATGTAGGAGCGTTTTATAACCCCAAATCTTTGGACTTCAGTTTACTAACCATTGCAGTAGACGAATCATATGGCTTTCAAGTCAGACTTGTAAACCCACTAACTAAATATTTAATCCACCAATAAATAGTGATAGAGAGCCATCAGCATGGTCATCTCGCCCTATGATGTTTTACCAGAATCAGTTAAATTTTGTCGTTTACTGCGCAACTACTGGCTGCGGTGTTTCATATGCAAACCATTTAAACCATCCCAATCTTTTAGTAAGGTCAGTATATAACTTTCATGTTTATTACCAGTACAGACGAATACTAACTGAACTACAAGTGCCCTTCCAAGCGACAACGCGTTTAATCCATTTAAAAGCCCAATGGACATTAATGCATATGAAAGAATTTGCAATGAATTTAACATTAATCCTTCAACTGACTTTAGACAAAAGTTAGACCGCAATCATGGGTTAGGCACATTGTATTTGTGGGGTGTAAAAAAGAGAATATAATTATGACTACTGGCCTGGCCACACCTCTTTTCAACCAGACAAACAAGTTCGATTAGGGTCAATTGAACAAAAACACCCTAATGCTTGGGCAACATTTATCTTAGATGAAAGTGAAGGTCTAACAATGCCAGGAGTGCAAAGACTCAATGACACCATAAGGACATACGTTTGGTGCCTATTAGGAGCGCAACCACAGACCAAGTCTAGCATAGTAGATCAATCTACTGGCTTTGATGCCAGAAAACAATTTTCTAGCCAATTAGAAGATGCTATTAACTCTGCTGTTGATTTGCCTGCCAGCATACAAAGGTATCAAGACGTTCTTGCACATGCTAGGTCAAAGGTTGACTTTGTTGTAGGCCATGGATTATACATGCTGCCCTCTGACCTTAGACTACAGATTGGTATGATACAGAATTATAACAATGAAATCCTCATAGCTGGAGACGACCAAAACTTAGGGCACAATCAAGGTTTAAACACAAGGCCTGCTCCATCCATTTTAAAGAAAGTACCCAGCCCTGAAGAAAGCGATCCAGTTATAAGCGTCCCACAGCCAGAAAGCAGCCCAGAAAGCACTCCACCTGTTGACTACCTCGCACTGACAGTCATACTAGCGAAAAGACGGCCCTTGTTGTATTTTTAACTTTTACTGGATTAGCCATACTTTATTTCACTAAAAATTAATCCAGCAGCTAGCACTCCTAAACGTCCACGATGATCAGCCATATAACCAGCAACTTTGCCTATAGTAGACAAAACCCAACTAACAACACTGCCTATTATGCCAGGCAGAGCATCAAGCGCTTTAGCAGCTAACTTCTTTAATATGGTTTGCTAGATGATGCAATTGTTTTCTAATCCACTTTTACCAGGTTGAGGTGTTGGAGGCGCTACTGGCTCTGTTGGGGCACCGCCTGTTAAAGCATAAACGAGTGTAGAGATAGCAAACCCAACAGCTGTTAATATACTAACTATTGTAATCCCCTGTTCCCTGAACAGAGTCCTTATTCTTTCTGCTAGCGTAGTGTTTTCATAAAGTATTCTGGTTATAGTTTCTCTTATTCTGCTTGTTTGTGATGCTAGCTGCGCTCTGTTAGTAGACAGCACTTCTAACCTGGCTTTTCTTAGCAGCCTTAAATCTTGTATTTTCTGCTGTATTCTAGCCTTTTCTTCTCGCCCTAAATTGTTATCATCTGCATCAGCGAGTTTATTTTTTTCTTCTTCTATCTCTCTATCTAGCTCACCAAGTTTTGCCAAATTGTTTTCTAGTTCACCCCTTATTGTCCGTAGAGCAGCATTAAGCCCCAGGATTTCACGCATAGGCAATGGAGAATCTTCAATTGTTTTTAATTGTGTCTCCTCATTAAAACTCGTTTCAATTTCTGCTATTAGTTCATCTGCTGTTCGATTTAATTCTTGAAGAGGTATGTTTTGTATTTTAGATTGTGTTGGCAACTCTTGCCCCAAGTTCTGTAAAAGACTAACAGCCTCAGGCCTTAAATTGTCAATAAAGTTTAGTTGCCTTTGGTCAACAGCAGGGAGATCTCTAAGAATTGTGCCCCTGCTTAAAAACTGGGTTGGGTCTGGTTTTGCAGTAAGTCGTACACTCTTTCCTTTACTGGTTCTTACATACAAATGATTATTTTTATCTGTTGAAAAATCAGAAACCCTAAGTGCTTCTGGCTGATCTCGCCCCATATGGCTATATAATGATTCAATTCTATCTAGCAATCGTATTTGGCTTAATCCTACTCCTTGGCCTGCTGCTGCTCCTTCAAGCTCTTCTTGCAATGAAGGGCCTAGTTCTTCATCTTCTTCACCAACAGGATCAATTGCGTCAAAATCTTCAGCCATATTTTTTATTTATATTCTTTTTTTGTTTTATAAAAAATGAACTCATATGGTTGTGACCTCGATCCATACAGAAAAGAGAAGGAACCCCATGGCGTAAAAGGTATAAGGCAGACTGTGATTAGTGTAAATACTCCATCAACAGTTCAGCCTGGACAAGTTTTAATAGTTAAATTCGCTGATCTTGGCGCTAGCGATGTTATAAATGCCAGGCACTGCTAAACTATCATTCAAAATAGATATTAAATCGACAGATGCTAATGCTACTGTTGTTGCTAATTTGGGCAGGGCTATTGTTAAACATATGACAATCAAACTGGAGGGTTGAGAAAGTCTTTGTACTAAGCGAGGCAGACATTTTTGCCCTCTATTCTGACCTATGGCTGCCTAAAAAAGAAAGAAAAGAGAAAGTTTATCAGGGAATACAAAGCCCAAACGGTCTCAAGCACAGGCTTAAAGCGGGGGATGCAAAGAATGATGTTAAAGATGAGGCAGTAGTAGAAGTATTTGGCAACAGATTCTGCATCCCTCTAGATTTTGAACTGTTAAAGACGCATATGCCATATTACCAAGGTGCGCTAAAAGAAAAACTTACTTATGAACTGACATTTAATCCTAGCGGTTCTGTCGTTCTGTCTGAAGACCCTTTATCCAAATACACAGTTAGCGACATTTCTCTTGAGTTTGATGTTGTTACTAACCCCGAACTGGCCAGAACAATCTTAACCCAGTATAAAATAAAACAGTTATTTTTATGAAAGAGTTATACACTCCACTACAGAAAATAGAAACAAGCGAGACACTCTTTGGAACATACATCTAAATCAATCTCTGAAGTCTTTAAAAGGAATTTTGTTCTTGTTTACTGAAGAAACAACTCCTTTTCATAGAGAATCAGAAGCGTTTTATAATCCAAAAATTGAGAAGGTTGACTGTGCAATAAATGGCAAGTCTGATCAATTATATTCGGGGCGCGGACTTTTACCTCACCAACACTTTGATGAAATAAGAAAGTTGTTCGCTGGAGGTAGGCAAAGAGATCCTGCAGTTGATCGTGTATGTAAAAAACTTCGCCTTTATGATGCAAGACTCGAAGACTACTTAATAACTAAATATGGGCTGTGGTTGGATTTTAGATCCACATTTGACAACAGATTGTTTGGAAGTGGAGAAAGGGTAGGGCAAGATGGTATAAAAATAAATATTCACAAGAAAGCAGACGGAAACGCCCCAATAAAAATGCATGTTTTTATGGTTTGTGATGCTCAGTTAAACATTGAAGAAAACAGGCTAAAAGACGCGGCTTATTAAAATGCAGAAGAAATATTCTAATAAAAACAGATGGATAGTTTGAAGTTTCTGCCAAAAGATCCGCACTGCTCTCTTATCTGCGGGATTACTGGGTGTGGGAAAACTGTCTTTTGTACTTGATTTGTTACAAACAATATACAGGTTTCATTACGAGCACATTGTTATATTCTGCACAACCATTAAGCACAACAAGTCTTACAAAGAAAGGAAGTTTATTTGGACAGACGAGAATATATTTCTAGTTGATCCTAGCAACAAACTGAGCGACTGTTTAGAACATTACTATAGACTATTTGAGGGAACTGAAACTCTGTTTATTATTGATGACTGTTCAGCTGAACGAGACATTGTTAAACAAAAGAAAAGCTCTGTCAAAGCTAGCCTTTAGTGGGCGCCACGCCTTAGTTTCTGTGTGGCTCTTAACTCAAAAATACAATGCTGTCTTAAAAGACTTTCAATCGCAGTTAAAATCGGTTGTATTATTTTACACTAAGGACAAAGATATTTTGAAGAATGTTTAAGTGAAAATTATATAATAAGAGACAAAGATGAGCTAAAAAAAATAAAGAGCAGTTAGAAAAATCTAAGCACGCTAAGCTATGCTTACGGACTGACCCCCCAGTTCAATACGTTTGTTTATTGTAGATTGTTTATTATAATTTTAATATTAAAAAGAATGTATCGGGGGCCAGAATCAAAAGCACAGCTAGCTCCTAAATGCACTGCAGTAGAGCTAAAAGACCTAGCAGACACAACCGAGTTTGATCTGATAGGGTGATAGGAAATGTTTATGGATTTGAATACACAGATGACGGGGTTTACAAACGAACAGAAATTGAAGACAAAAAACGACAGCAATATCCTACCCTAGAAGAGATAAGAAATTTAAGGGCAAACGATTTTGGCAAACATGAATACAAACTTCATAAAAGAGAGAATGCTTGGGCGTTGCTTCCTGAAATTGCTTGGAATTTAAAGTTTGAACTACGAAGCCCTAATGTATACTTTGATAAGAAAAACAATTTTAGAAAAGCTTTAAATGCGGGACCCATTCTTGTTAGCCTAGTTCCAGGAACACAACAGAAAAAACAGATTGAAATAAATATGCAGGGTTCTGAATATATGCTACAGAGAAAGAAGTCCTTAGCTGAAGTGGGGGGTGAGACCGTCGGTGTCACGGGTTTGTCACGAGGCCTATGACGAATTGACCCATCTAGGGTGGTGGAATTGTTCATTTGTTTATTGTCGTTGTTGTTGTCGCGTGTCCGTCCCTTAGTGTGGCTTGTGGTGCGGTTGCACCTTAATGTAGTTCAGCTCAGGTTAGGTTTGCTTTCTCTCTCTCTCTCTCTAATTCCACTGCCCGTGCAATTCATCCTGCAGGTTCACGGGTGGCTGTACCTTTCTCTCGGACTTGCTGTCTATCGGCCTCTCGCCTGTCTTTTTACCTGTCGCACGTGCTTCATTTCTGTTAGTTTGAGGTATGCTCACTCTGTGACGTAGCGTGGCATGTTGGCCGCCATCGCTCAGGCAGGTTTTCTCTTCACTCGAGCGAAAGATGTCCCTGGGAGCGCCTGCTCTGGTCCTGGTTCTTCACCTTATCATCGAAGGTACAGTCGGTACCTTCATTTCCTACAGTCGGCCTGTAGGAGAGGGACATCACTTCATCTTTTTTCCGCATCTGCGCTGCTGTCCTCTCGACTGGACAGAGGGCAGGGAGAGTCGTTTGACCCGCCTCTTCTGGGTCACCCACGGGTAGCTGGTAAGCATCAGTTTCGTGGTTCGTTTTTTTTTTTTTTTTTTGTTGTTAGCCGGCTAATTCTCTCTTGCGCAATTTTCTTTTGTTTTCAAAATTGTAAAAGAAATATCGTTTGAGACCTTTTCTCTGGTTAATTCAATCTTTAACCTGGCCATTCTAAATTATATCCAAAATTCTTTCTCCTGTTTATGCATCTGGTGATGCGGTAGTCGGTGGGGATGGGAGAGAACCTGGTTATTCAAGGTTGGTACTTGCTTGGTCTCGCTCGTCCGCCCCTGTCACATTCGCCGGACTCTTATTCTTCGGCCACCATCTGTTTGTGTGTGCAAGGAGAACGAGTTTTATGTTCGCGAGCGTGCGTACGCATGATTTGTCGTTCGGATGCGTGGTTGGAGATTTGTGTTATTTGAAATGTGGCTATAAAGTGTGATAATAATGCCATTGAATTATTATTTGCAAATGTGGTGGCAGTTATAAAGCGATGGTTGCTGTGTTGGTTCATTTCCTAAGAAAGGAAAATGTTAAACGTGAGTGAGAGAAGGATGAAGATAATTCATATTTGTTTTATAGCCTGTTAATTTAATGCAGTCTCTTACCTGCTTCGTATGAGAAGACTTTAACGAACATTCCTGATTTGGTTGGTTTGCTGTGTTATGCTCAGGCCTGTGTTGAGCTGGTGTTGTTGGTGTATTTAGTAGACCTCCCCTCGCCCATCATGCGAGTGGCTGTTAGGATTTAACAGCATGGGTCAGACTGTACTGACTGCGGGGTTCCAGTACCCTTCTTCCTTCTTTCTTCTTCCTTCTTTCTTCTTTCTTCTTTCTTCTTTCCTCCCAGTTACCTTTTCCCTCCTCCTGGGGCTTCACCCGGAGCTTGCACTGGTTGGTGCCGCGCACTGGTTGGGGCCACGCACTGGTTGGGACCGCGCACTGGTTGGTGCCGCGCACTGGTTGGGGTCATGCACTTGTTGGTGCCGCGCACTGGTTGGGGTCACGCACTGGTTGGGACCACGCACTGGTTGGGGCCACGCACTGGTTGGGACCACGCACTGGTTGAGGCCACGTACTGGTGGAAAAGCCTGTGGACTTGGCTGGACGGTCCTGATCCCCGTCCAGGACCTCCAGCAACAACGCCCCGTCCCCCCGGGACGCGCTCTCCACCGTCCGTTTGTGTGTGTCAAGGGTGTCGGCCTTGAACGACTCTCTTCAAGAACCGACCCGGTTTGGAGCACCTAGTGCGACAGGGTGCTCCCAGTAGACTTTGGGGAGGCAGGGGTGTGGGGGCACTACATGACATGGAAAGGGATGGGTGCTGGAAATGCTTATTTATAATTGTGTGTATGTCGTGTATTGAAATGCTTGATAGTGATTGTGCACGTTGTGCGTGTTGGAATGCTTGATTGTGATTGTGCATGTTGTGTGTGTTGGAATGCTTGATTGTGATTGTGCATGGTGCGTGTGTTGAAATATTTATTTGTGATTGTGTGTGGTGATGTGAATAAATGGGGTGTTGTATCGTAATCTTTCTTGTGTGGGCTCTTGCGAGGCGTGTGAGGTCAGTCACTCCCTTCACTCCCATCTAGACCGATCCTGTCAGGGCAGACCTCCAGGGGTCGGTCGTGACAATTGTGGGGGCTCGTCCGGGATGTGAGGGGCTCTGACTGTCTCTCTCGTTTCGCAGAGTACCTGTTCAGTTCTGTCTGTTTTGTATATGTTTAGTCAGTTTGTCGTGTTTGTTTGTGGGCGGTTGGCTGGGTGACTCTAGTGTGAAGGGAGTCTTGGTGGCCTGAAGGAACATCCGGTGCGACTGGGGATCGAGGTGAGACCAGGGGAGTCGACCGCGACCAGACCTCCTCCTTCCGCCGGGTGCCTTACGCAGATACGGCCGTAAGACTTTCCTTTCTGTTGCCACTCAGTCTGTCATTCCTGTTTTGTAGTTAGCCAGTTTTTTTTTACCGGGTTGTTGAGTACAGGTGGGTGTATCGGCCGTTAGTGTCACTTTTTCCTCTCTCCGGATTCCGTCTGCCATTTTTTGTTGTTGTTTTTTCCGGTGAGCCCCACCGCACTGTTGCTCGTGCTGTGGAGCGCGGTGTTGCCAGAGTGGGAGCAGCCAGACATATTTTTTGTTTTGTTTTTTATTCGGTGAGCCCCACCGCACTGTTGCTCGTGCTGTGGAGCGCGGTGTTGCCAGAGTGGGAGCAGCCGGAACTTATCCGCACACACACACACACACACCCACACACACACACCCCTAAAATATCTGTTTTTCAAGTGGAATTGTCTTTCCCTGTATTTGAGAACCGTAGGATATTGTTGTCATGGCAACGTCCGGTGCTGGTGGTATGGCGACGCGTGCGTCAAAGAAGGGTTTTCAAAATGTAGTCCCTACTATTAGTACCAGTACTTCGACTACAGTGACTTCCACTTATTCCAGTGCTGTAGCCGATAGTCCAGTGAGTACTTTCACTACTTCTTCGCTAGGGGATCTTCCTGCTGAGACCCCGACTGGCACTCGGAAGCGTCAGAGTATAGCGAAGCAACTATGGCTTCTGTTGAGTCGCAGAAACCAAAGCCTTCTCCTCTCCATGTTTCCCCTCGTAAGGAGTATGCCCCGGGAGACGTTCCTCATGGGAAAGTTGAGACCCAAGGGACGGGTCAAACGGGACATCCTCCCGTGTCAGGAGTGGTGAATCCCGCCCAGGATATCGCCTCTGTCCTGATGTTTCTAGAGCAACAGCGACGAGAGGATGCTGCCAGACAGGAAGCCCTTCGTAAGGAAGAGGCTTTCAGGCAGGAAACCCTTCGTAGGGAAGAGGCAACGCTTCGTAGGGAAGAGCTGGATAGGATGGAAGCTTTGCGTAGGAAGAGGCTGCCAGACAGGAAGCCCTCCGTCGGGAGGAGTTGGATCAGCATAGGGAGGAGGCTGCCAGACAGGAGGCTCTGCGTAGGGAGGAGATGGAACAACTTCTTTTGCGGTCTCCCGCGTCTGTAAATCAGGGGGTTGATCGACAGGCAAGTGATAGAGTTAGAGGCCCAAAGTTAAAGCTTCCAGAGTTCAGACCTAGTGAGGACATTGATATGTTCTTAGAGCATTTCGACAAGGTTGCTTGCTCATACCAATTGTCTGAGGAACAAAAGGCCATGCACCTTTTTTCTGGATTATCTGGTACTGCAAGGGAGTGTGTGCTTACTCTAAATGAAGGCGCATCTTATGCAGACATGCAGTTGGCTCTGCGTAAGTGTTTCCACCTTACTCCAGAAACGTACAGGAGGAAGTTTAGGTCCATGAAAAAGAATAACGATGAGACCTTCGTGCAGTTTGGAGATAGGCTGCGCAAAACGCTAGGGTACTGGCGTCAGTTGGCTAAGCTGGAGCTGGAGGATCTGATTCTTGTCGAACAGCTTACCAACACCGTGTCCCCAGAGTTGAGGATCCGTATAGGCGAGACAGCACCACAGGATTTCGCGGCTGCGATCCATACCGCTGAGGTGTTTGCTGAAGCCCGTAGGGCTTATGGACATCGCCCAGATACGGACAGAAAGACCCCACAGGATTTAGTGGCAATAGGGCGCCGACGACGGCTAGCGGGTCGAGCAAGACAGGTAGTTCATCGGGGACCTCAGCACCCCGACTGTGTTTTCTTTGTGGTCGTCCCGGCCACATTAGGAGAGATTGCCCTAAAGCCGCCGGTAGTCATGGGGCTAGTCCTTCCCCGCGTCCTCGTGCCTCGGCTAACGTGGGGTCCATCCCAGCTTCTAGTGGTACAGAGTGCCCAGTGTTTCTCTCTGTTGTTGGTTCCTCCTTGGTCGACACCATTAGAGATTCGGGAGCATCAACGATCTTTGTGGATAAGGATTTGGTTTCCCCTGAGGCTCAGCGAGGCGCCAGTTACGATGTGTGCGGGTTGGAGGCTGGTTTTACCTTCACCCGTCCTTCCGTACTCATTTCTATATTCCACCCCCTACTTCTGTGGCGAAGTATGGGCCATCGCGGTGGAGCGACCTATGTATTCCCTTCTCATAGGGAATACTATCACCTTTGCGGATGGACGCAGTCAGTCCGTGTCTACGGATTTGCCTGTACAGGCGTGTGTGGGAGTTACCACACGCGCCAAAGCTAAGAAGCAGGAACAGGAATTGCGTCCCGTTCTACAGCCGATCTCTGACGAGGTTCTGGCCAGGGCTGATCCTGCTACCATGATCCGTCTTCAGGCCAGGGACTTGGATGTCCAACGCCTGCGACAACTGGTGGATCGTCCCGCTCAGTCTGCCCGACACGCCAAGGTGAGCTTCAAGCTCCACAAGGGGATCCTCTTTAGGGTTTTCACTCGGGCAGATCGGGTAGCCAAGCAACTAGTTGTCCCCCAAAGCTTGAGAGAATCTGTTCTCCGGCAGGCCCATGATTCACCCATGGCAGGCCATATGGGCTCAAAGCGGACTCTCGAGCGAGTAAGACAAGACTTCTTCTGGCCGGGGATGAATTCTCAGGTTAGGCAGTACTTCCGCAGTTGCGATGTCTGCCAACGGACAACGCCCAAGGGTCACTTGAGGCGTGTTCCCCTGGGGTCAGTGCCACTGGTTGGGAAGCCATTCAGCAAGGTTGGTGTCGACCTGGTGGGACCCATTAATCCACCATCCAATCGCGGTCACCGCTACATTTCGGTAGCGGTAGACTATGCGACTCGATGCCCAGAGGCTGCCCCGCTTAGGACTATCGATACCCCTACTATTGCTGAAGCTCTCCGGCAGATTTGGACACGCACTGGCGTGCCCAAGAAGTACGGCCGGAAGTTTGTACTGGAGAGCGATCATCATCCTCTCCAGTGCCTGGACCGGATCCGGCCAGTCAGTCGTCGACTCATGAGTTAGGCAGTGGAACTGCAGAGTCATGCGTTCAATTTTCGCCATATCAAGGGTTCTAACAATACGGATGCTGACTATCTCAGCCAAGCTCCGTAGTCAGCACATTGGAGAAATCAGTCAGAGGGACACTTCCCCTCAAGCAGGGTTATATCCCCTTTTGGTCTCTGTATCAGGTGTAGTGACAGTTTTCACTTCAGTGATGTTAACAGTAGTGAATCACCACTGGTTCGGATTGCTACTTTTATTGTTGGAAGGTTTGCTTAGTTGTTTGATAAATGTAGTATTATGTATCTCCCTGTGTAATTCTATCGTGGAATGTTTGTATTGGATTTATCGTACTCTGTCGATCACAGAGGGTTGGGTTCGGTCCCATTGTTGTGAACTTGCACGTGCGTCAAGGTTCAAAGGAGCACTGTATCTCAGAGAAACAGATGCTTTCAGAAGGGGGGTTTGTCACGGGTTTGTCACGAGGCCTATGACGATTGACCCATCTAGGGTGGTGGAATTGTTCATTTGTTTATTGTCGTTGTTGTTGTCGCGTGTCCGTCCCTTAGTGTGGCTTGTGGTGCGGTTGCACCTTAATGTTGTTCAGCTCAGGTTAGGTTTGCTTTCTCTCTCTCTCTCTCTCTAATTCCACTGCCCGTGCATGGCCTCACATCCTTACTGCAAAGCCAACAACAAATATTTAGATGATTATGACCCAACTAAACCATCCAACTATCTAATGTACTTAGATGCCAACAATCTGTATGGGTGGGCTATGAGCCAGCCACTTCCATTACGTAACTTCAAGATGTACACAGGGCATGGTACAAATAATATTCAAGGGGCATTAAAGTGGTTGGACAGTTTGACGTCAGATCAACAGTATGGTTTTATTCTAGAAGTAGACTTAGAATATCCTTATGAACTGCATGACCTCCACAACGATTATCCTCTGGCCGCAGAAAGCTTAAAGATGACCCCCACAGAACCTCCTAAACTTGTGCCCAATCTTCGCCACAAAACTAAGTATGTTTGTCATTACAGACTCCTACAGTTTTACTTAACACACGGACTGAAACTGACGGCTGTTCATAGAATTATTGCTTTTGACCAAGAGCCTTTTATGAGGCCATACATCAAGAAGAATACTGATCTTAGAACCCAAGCCACTGATGCTTCAGAAAAAGACTTCTTTAAACTGATGAACAACAGCTGTTTTGGCAAAACTATGGAAAATCCACACAAACGTAAAGATGTGAAATTAGTTACAAAAGAAAACCAAGCAATTAAGTTTGCCTCTAAACCTAACTATCAAGACTTTAGAAGATTTAACGACAGCCTGGTTGGCATTATGATGAAGAAAAAGGATGTTAAGTTGGACAAGCCGGTGTTTATCGGCTTTACCGTATTAGAGTTGTCAAAGTTATTGATGTTAGAATTTCTGTACGACTACTTTAAACCACTGTACCCAGAAGCAAGAGTACGTTACACAGACACTGACTCTTTTATTCTAGACGTCCCCACAGAAGACTTTTACAAAGACTTAGAAACAGAAGTAGCTAAAGGAACTGATGGGTGGTACGACACATGTGACTGTCCAAAAGACAGTCCTTTACATTCAACTGTAAACAAGAAAGTGATTGGAAAGATGAAGGATGAACTTAATGGGACAGTTATCAAAGAATATGTTGGTTTGCGGTCAAAGATGTATAGCGTTGCCAGCCAGACTTCTGTAATGAAAAAAGCTAAGGGCATAAGTAAAGAAGTTGTCCCAAAAAAAATATAACTCACGATAACTACAAGCAAGCTCTCTTTGAAAACAAAGTATTTTATCACACAAATGTTAATCTGCGCTCTACTCTTCATCAAGTAAACACAACTGCTGTTAATAAGAAATCACTAGTCTCTAACAATAACAAGAGAACTTACGTCAATCCTGAGTTTTCATATGCTGTAGGACATTGGAGAACTTTAAAAGATTAACTTGACTGACTTGGCTTGTACTTAACTTAAGAACCTAACAAGAACTTACTTAAGAACCTAACAAGAACTTATCTTAAGAACCTAACTAGTACTTAAAACAAGAACTTATTTTTTTGTACTTTACTTGTAATTTACTTGCACTTAACTTAAAAAGTACTTTCTATAACTAACTTAACTTGTACTTATCTAGTTCTTAACTTGTACTTTATCTAGTTCTTAAAACTATTCTATAGAAAATGGGTCTACAACAGGAGGTTGCACTTTTTTTTGCAGAAGTTGGTTCTTCTTGTTTTACTGTGGGGGTTTGCGACTTTGTTGTTAGGTATGGTGTTAGGTATTTGTATGCTAAAAACCCACCAACAACAGCAGCAGCACCCAATACATAATGATACATCTTATCGTTTGAATTCGATTGTGTTGTTGTTAATTGCGATTGTGATTGTGTTGTTGTTAATTGGGTTGTTGGTGCTGGCGGCGATGTTGTATTACTATCTAACAATTTTTGTTTTGCTGATTGGTTTCCTTTTCTCAGTCTGTTCCATTCAGCTAGTTTATGCCCGGCCTCAACACGTCCAGGATTTTTAGGCTTAGTAACATTACTCACCTGTGGTACATTCACCTGTGGTACATTCACTTGTGGTACATTCACTTGTGGTACATTCTGCTCCTGCGGATTGTCCTGCGGCGTCTTCTTCTCCTGATCGCTCATTTTTTTATTGCGATTAAATTTAATATGATCAAAATTAATATGATAGTAGCCGGGTGCTAACAGTGTATATGTTACGCTAAAATTTGTGAAATTGCCTGTTCATGAAACGAGCAAGATTTTGCCTGTTTCATGAATCTGGGCAGTGAAATTGCGTATTTCATGAAACAAGCAAATGCCTTGCCTGTTTCATGAAACAAGCAAATTTTGATTGCGCGTTTCATGAAACAAGCAGAGAGTAATTTGAGCCTCGGATGCTCAAATAATTCTCTCAAACTCTCTCTCTCACTCGCACACACACACTCCCTCTCTCTTTTGTGATCAGTGATCAGTATTCTTCCTGGTTTGTGTCAAGGGGTGAGCAGATAGAACGGAAGTCGGACACTCAAATAGCGAAGAAGAGATAAATAAATTTTGAGTATAATAATAATAATGATCAACCTTAGTCTGTCTTGTTTTTGCAAGTTAGTTCGGGGTGACAGGCACTGTTGCAAAGATTTCCAGCTTTAAAACAGGAGCATCGTTTGGTCAAGCACATGCCTCGACATTGGCATCTGACATACCCTTGTCCGTTTCCAATGGAAGAGTGATCGTACAGCGCTTCTAACCGTCAGTTCATTTGAAGGAACAGCTGAGGAGACAAAGTGCGGTGCTTAACAAACTCAACTGCCGTTCGAGCAAGCCAACCTTGAATAACTCCAGCTTTCGTTCCAACTTTGAAATTTCCAGACACATTTGTGTCCAACACAACACCGAGCAGATTAAGTGGGTCACCTCTTCCTCTGTCAAATTCAGACACCGGTATGATGACATTGTCTCCAACGCTCAGTGGTTTCAACTTGCGATTTGACCGTGCAACCATTCGACTGGCTTGTTTCTGCAAATTTCCTGCTGCAGTTTTTCTTAATATGATGTGAGAGTTCTCTTGAGTATCTTCTTCTGCTGGCACATTTTGCGCTGCTGGTGAATCATGCTCTGCCACTGAATCAGGCTCTGCTGCTGCATTTCGCTCTGCATCTGAATCAAGCTCTGCTGTTGCATTTCGCTCGGCATCTCGCACTGCATCTGAAATCAATCTCTGCTGCTGCATCTCGCTCAGCATCTGAATCAGGCTCTGCTGCTGCATTTTGCTCTGCTGGTGAATCTCGCTCTGCATCTGAATCAAGCTCTGTTGCTGCATCTCGCTCAGCATCTGAATCAGGCTGTGCTGCTGCATTTTGCTCTGCTGGTGAATCTCGCTCTGCATCTGAATCAAGCTCTGCTGGTGAATCTCGCTCTGCATCTGAATCAAGCTCTGTTGCTGCATTGGTTCTGCTGCTGAATTTTGTGATGTCTCATCCGCCTCATTCTGTTCACGAAGCATCTCTTCCAGATCTTCTTCAAGGATCCCATTTCTGATTCTATCCAAAAATGTTTGAGGCAATTTAGATTTCAGTCGTTGACGCGCTGACTGACCGAACATGGCTTTGAAAGGTTCCATTCCAATGGCCTCACTGTACGATGTGTTCATGTGCCACTCCACGAACCTGATACCGACAGACCACTTTGGACAGTTGTTATCTCGCATCCATGCTGTTAAGGCGTCCTTCATGGTTGCATTGCTTCGTTCTACAGAACCTTGCGACTGGGGGTGTCGCGGTCGTCCATTAACTAACTGGACATCATTCCACAGCGATGCCAGCTCCGATATAACTGCTGCTGTAAACTCGCGGCCGTTGTCAGACTGAATTACTTTTGGCGCGCCAAACTCCAAGAAGATATTCAGCAATTCCGAAGCAACTTCTTCCGCCCGTTTTGATGTCAAAGAACGCAAGAAATGAAATTTCGTTAAGTGTTCCTGATAATGGATAATGAAACGATATGACCCATCTTTGAGTGACTGCATGTCAACGAGATCGATTGTCCACGCTCGTTTAAATCTTTAACCGTTATAGGACGAACCACAGTTCCCGAAAACAGTTTCCTTCTTTCTTTTCTTTTCCAGGCAACGTTCACATTGTGAGATGTAGACTCTCACGTTTGGAAGTGTAATGTTGTCGTAATGTACCTGCACCTTTTTCCCAAAGTCTTTTTTCCCCTCCGTGGCCTGAAAAAGCAGTACAAAATCTGTCACCTAAGCAATAAATATCCTTCATCATGAATGATTTTAACGGAAATCCACATTTTGAAAAAAAAAATAGACAGAGAGAGACAGAGAGAGAGACAGAGAGAGAGAGAGACAGAGAGAGAGAGAGAGACAGAGAGAGAGAGAGAGACAGAGAGAGAGAGGGGAGACAGAGAGAGAGAGAGAGAGGGGACAGAGAGAGAGACAGACACAGACTCAGTTTGAGATGGAGACAAGTTCAAGTTTAAATTTGTCTCACCTGTGTCCAAATGAAGTGCCGAGATAATATCCTTTTTCTTTTCTTCTGCAACCTGACTTTTCCGGTTTCAAACGTACCACTTGCTCAATTCCACCAAACTTTGAAATACCAAAACTTTTTAGAATGTGATAGTTCTCCCGTGGTTGTCTTTCGCCAGTCTTCTGATTGTTCAGAACTTCAATCACTTCCGCTCGTAAGAACAGTCCCATACGCGATTTGTCATGTTGACGATCAAGTACAGACTAAACACGCAGCACGCAACTTTTGTTAACACCACTCTCCAACAACTACAAACTCAACAAAGCAAAGCGACGCGTATAATTTGAGCTGCACTCACTTTATTTGAGTGTCCGACTTCCGTTCTATCTGCTCACCCCTTGACACAAACCAGGAAGAATACTGATCACTGATCACAAAAGAGAGAGGGAGTGTGTGTGTTGCGAGTGAGAGAGAGAGTTTGAGAGAATTATTTGAGCATCCGAGGCTCAAATTACTCTTGCTTGTTTCATGAAACGCGCAATCAAAATTTGCTTGTTTCATGAAACAGGCAAGGCATTTGCTTGTTTCATGAAATACGCAATTTCACTGCCCGATTCATGAAACAGGCAAAATCTTGCTCGTTTCATGAAAACAGGCAATTTCACAAATTTAGCGTAACATATATATTTCTTTTTGGGTTTCCTTCGTGGATGAAAAAGTTTTGTTCGAGAGTTATCTTCCCCTTACCTCCCTTGGTCGAATCTCATTTTTTTTTGTGTAAATTCTTTAAATCATGTATACCTCAGAACCTACATAGTTGTATGTACGTCGCTAAAGTCACAAAAATTAATGTATTTTTTCATTACAACCGTACTGGGCTGAAGAAGCCCATATTTTCCTAAACTTTGGGATTTTGCACGAGCAATCTTGGCGCCATTTTCAATTGTCTGTCGAATGAACATTGAATAATTCTTGATTTTACAAAAAGTAAGAGGAAAACCGAAGAATCTGAAGATGCATGTTAAAAGTAATGTCCATGAGCTCTCATTTCGTATATCGCATGCTTAGGATCTTTTCCGCACAGGCTTGCGACATACGAAATGACTGATGATGCCGGTTCCCTTGAGCAAGTCGCCTTCTTCGTTCATTGTCGGAGTTTTGATCCAAATTATCATTCTACGAAATTCGGACTTCCCGATCGAAATCTTGCTTATGACTCCATTCTGTTATGAATACAACTGAAAATGTGCTGAATTTATTATTTAACAGGACCGTTTCAACAGAGTATTTTTCAGTTGAAAATTGTGTCAAAAGTAGGCGCCGACGGCCCGGCGAAGTGAAAAGTCAGCTGTGTTTTCTAGTAATTTTTAACAACAGAATTCTCCACTTAGACACTGTCTCGGAAATGAAGTTTATATGTATGAAAAGAGCGAAATGCCAGCTATTCATTCATTGTAAAATTATTTCACGCTCTTCAGTATCTTTTATTGAAATAGAGGAAAATATGACGCAAACGCGTTAAAAGTGGCTTCATTCTGGGACATTAATCAGCAATGATTTTAGTACAGGAATAAAATTGTCAAATGTGACTTACTGCATTTTATTCCTTGTGTTCTGAGGTTTTCATCGATAGTAAATATGTTTTTAATAGTTTGAACGGACAGCGAGCCAGAAAACATTGAAGCTGCCATAGAAACACAAAAATTTCTGTTGGTTTCCCGGCTTCGCGAGGCCCGTTTCGTCTCTGGCACCGTGTTGCTGGCTCTGTGGCCCGGTACATTCTTATAAAAGTAGAGCGTTGTGGGGAGAATGAAACAGTGTTCCCTGATTGTGAGCGACTGGCGTGAGAGGCAAAAGAGAGTGCTCAGTGCGCTGAGTGCGTGCGAGAGAGATTGCTCCCAGGGCTGCGTTCCTGGTTTGAGCTTATTATGGAAGGCAAATAAAAGAAGAAAACTCACGTCGTCCTCTTGTGTCTTCTTGACTGGCTGCTGTCCCTTGGTTCCTGCACTTATCACATCTGCCTGTCTTCACCTGCACACCCTTACCCCTCCACACCATCACAATGATTAAAAGTAATTAATCCCATGATGAATGGGATAACATCGTCCCAAATCTGTAATACATGTCACATGCAAGAGTTTCTAGGGACTTGTTTAAAACCGGATTTGTGATAAGTCGTATTTTAAAATCTTCTTCTGAATCAACTGGCGCCATCTTACTTACTAACTTAGCATATAGACTAATCATTGTCTGCCCGACCGATCTAACCATTTTTGACCCTAGCTGTGCTTCGTACCTAGCTTTAGTACTTCTCAAACGTCTGATGTAGACAGTTTTTTGGATCTGTTCAATACTTAGTTCAGTGCCTAAATACTGTTTAGTTTTTCCACACGCAGCCAGAGAGTATAATCTTTCTTTATGGCAGTGGTCTGCTGAGTAGCCTGCTTGCTCTTCACACTTTAATAGTTCGTCACAATCCATTTTTAAAACAATAAAAAATAATATAATACTTTTAAAACCATGAGTTTAACGCTGGTTAATTATGCAGTGCCTATTGTTGGTGTTATAGTTTTATTCAACCCCTTGCAAAATGTTTGTTAAGAATAAAACCACCCACAATGGGAAAGATAGAAGATTCGCCAAAACTAGTTGCAACCTTATTTTTAGCTTTAACAACAAAAGATTATCTGATTAAAAAGCACATAGACAGTCTTTCGTATTATGATTATTTTAATTATTTTTTTAGTTAATAAAAAGATGAGTGAAAAAAAGATATCAATACGATTTACCACTCTGCTGTAATTAGTGGCCTTAGTATAGGTATATAGGTGTTAGCAAAAAACATGTTTAAAATGAGACTGGCGGATCTAGGAAGGTTAGACATTGAGGACGTTGTTAAGGTTATAGTTGTAATTACTGCAGGGATTGCGTCAAAAGACTTCTTGTTACACAGGGGATTATCCCAGAAAATATTAATGCATAGACAGATTAATCTAGAAATATTGATTTATAAAAAGATGTCTGATTGGTTCTGATGTGGGTGGAGCTATTGCTAATGCTTTAGCCTTCTCTTGAAGCAATTATATGTTTAGTAAATTGCGGTCCGATGAAGAGAGAGAACGTCATAACGAGGCAATGGAAGATTTAGCTAAGGCAAGAGACGCTTACGAGAAAAGGCGAATTGCTCACTTAGACTTTATTATAAAAAGTTAAGAGAACAGAGGCATGCAGAGCACACATTTACAGACGTTGATGACGCAATGAATGAGTATTATTAGTGAAGGAAAGAAGTTTCTAACATCGCCACCGCCAGAACTGTCTGACTTTTATGAACCATCTGAGGAACAGAAGACTGCAGAGATAGTTTTTATTGCAGTTGGCATGACCTCAGTCTATCTTGTTGCTCACTTTCTTGTGTAAAATAAAATACATTTAAAATATGGACCCAAAACGAAGTACAAAATATACTATTCTCCTAAAGGTATTGGAAAGGAAAGACTGCTATTGAAAAACTGAGTAAAGCTGCTAGAGTGTCTGAATCAGATGCGAAGACTGGCTTTCAAAACAAGCAATTTGGCAAATATATCTGCCCCCCCCAAAAAGAATTAATAAGGCCTAGATTTGTTAATTCAGTTCAAATGACACCCACCAGATGGACTTGCTGTATCTTCCACATGATAAAGTTAGAAGAAAAAAGTTTAAGTATGCTCTGACAGTTGTTGACATGGCTTCAAGATACAAAGACGCTGAACCTTTAACGGATAAAAGCTCAACTGCTGTGGTTGTGGCTTTACAACAAATATACATGAGAGGTCCATTAAAGTATCCTAGGATGATTCAAGTTGATGATGGAAAAGAGTTTAAAGGCTCTGTAAACCAACTGTTTTTAAAACATCATGTTACAGTTAAGAGAGGTATCCCAGGCAACCATCGATCACAAGCCCTAGTAGAAAACTTTAATAAGAATCTAGCTGAACGCCTGTTTACCTATCAATATCACAGAGAAATTATAGATAGAGAACGCAACACAGAATGGGTTGGGAGATTGCCAGCAGTCTTACGTGCCATGAACAATGAAGAATTTAAAGCAACAGGCCTTAAACCAGTGAACGCAATCAAATTAAAAAAAAAAAAGCATTACTGAAGATGAGCAAGGTAATCAAAAACTCTTGCCATTTCGACTAAAAGTAAGATACTTGTATGCAACCAGCCGCCGTGGCGAAGTGGTTAGCGTCGCGGACTCCCGACTGGGAGGTGGTGGGTTCGAATCCCATCAGAGTCATGTGAGTTTTTCTGCCCCGACCAGCTCCTACCCAGAGTTGAGTTTGCTGCGGACTCAGTTGGGAAGACTGGGACCACACAGTCGAGTTTCATCCACTTAATGGATGCGTTTCTGAGAGTGTTGCTCAAATTTCATGACCAACACTGCAGGTGCCTGTATCTCTCGGGCCTGGTTGACGCTGGGATATATTATGAAAGGAATCGTAGAGTACAGCCCTGTCATGTAGTCTCAGACCGAAATGGAAATCCGTAGCATCATCTTCATCATCCTCATTCTCATCGATCAGCATTAAAAAAAAAAAAAGTCTCAAATTCTGTGGCCCATCATGCCCTGCTCTCATGGTGACCTCAGTTTCGATATCCTCTCCACGTCTGTGGTCTAGGTTTGGGGTCACCGGTATCGGCGAGTCCATGGGGGCTGTCGTTGGACGGACGTGGTGGCGCCCTCCGGAGGGAGAGCTCACTCACGCCGGCTCCGCGACTAAGCAATTATTGTCGTCAGTAAGGGGCTTAGTAGGTGGTGTCCTGCGTATGTTAGATCAGAACAGGCGCCACTGAACACCACCGAAGTGACTCTGCAGCAGTGTAGTGTCTCCTCCGGTGGGTTGCCTCTTGACGACTTGACATTGACTGCTCCCTGTGGATTGCCCGTGCCGGGGCTGTGGCGGGGCCGACCGGGCTGTGGCTGTGGACGGGATGTCGGAATGAGCGGCGTGGGTGCACTGCCTCTGAGGTGGCGCAGATGTTGGGACAGCAAAAAAAAAAAAAAAAAGATACTTGTATGCTCCTGGAGAGGCAGAAGGTGATGTTAGAAATAGAGCCACAGATCCCATATGGAGCGTAGATGTATATGAAGTTGAGCGAATTATGAAAACAACCCCTCCGTGTATTATTTAAGAGAGGCTCTTTCTGCTAAAAAGCCTGCCCCTAAAAGATCGTTTGTTCGCGAAGAGCTGCAAGTTGTCCACCAAACACAGTGAGTTAAAAAAATAGTATTTATTTTTTGCTAAACTTATTTTTTGTAAACCCTTAATTTTTATACCCTTGGAGAGAATGTAAATATTCGGGTTCACGATCACCAAATCCTATTTTACACGGAAACCCCCCATTTTAAATTGACGATTACGTCGATTTTTAGAGGTTTTTGCGTGTTAA
>JAFLJL010018679.1:39809-52309 GCA_018398815.1 Conus ventricosus | reverse complement strand
AAGTGGAACACTTTACTTTGTGCATGTGGGTGTAAATGATGTCCCGTGTGCGTGACCCATGGCAGCAAAGATTGGCGGAACTGATTGGATTGTGTAAAACTCGTTTCCTCCCCCTCTGCATAAATTGCCTTCATAGAACGGTATTATGCCCGCTTCTTGGCTCACCACCCTTCTCAATCCAGTTATCGGGCGAGCCCTCAACCTGTATTTCGGCCCGTGGCGCGGGGCGACGCAAAGCGGCAAAACCCGTTCTCTCCTAGTAAACCCTACCCGGTCCTTGGCGTCTCATGCGGCGACTCCAAAAGCGCATATTACTGTTCTCTACTAAGCATGACTTTAATAACCCAAAAAATAACTACCCAAACAAACATACATACTGTGTAGGTTATCAGTTTTCAATACTGAATTACAAAACTTTTTCAGATTTCACGTTTTTGTGTTTGAACCCTGTTTTTTCTTGATCATTCTTCAATAACATCATTTCACGCAAACAATCATCAAATGCATCTCTGTCTTTCATGTGAAATAAACTACAGTACTTTAACTGTTCTCTAAAGACTTTAAAACCGAATTATATTTCTGAATAAAATCCACACACTTAATCCAGCATGTCTCCACGAAACCTCTAGCTTCGACAAAGCTTTCTATTTTTAACTATTACCTCTTTCTGCTTGAACAGTCTCTATAATAAATAGCGTGCTGCCGTTCCATCAAACCAGTCTATAAAAAGTATTCTAACACACACACAGTTTAAATGTAGATCAACAAAATAATATTCTCATCCTGTCCATTAAACCTTCTATTATGATATGCTTTTGTTCCATTTAATCGAGTTGGAACAGAAAATCACAATATGATCAAAAAAAAAGCGATAAACTGTTTGTAATATGTCAAGGATAATATTGTTCTTTCCCACAACCATTCTAGCGCCCACAAATTAATGAACAATGAGTGGTTTTGTGTCATAAAGTTTAACTGCTCATAGTTTTATAACAGATTTTAATCTAATCCAAGATATTGTTTTTATCATGCTCTCTGTCAAAACCTGTTCAGTATAATAAAACCCTACAAGGCCTAAAGTGAAGATTAAATCCAATTCAGTTCTTAAGAATGTTTCTATATAAGTCCAACAGTGATTTTGTTGCATGTTGTAAAACCTAATATCCTCACCATTGAAAGAAACGAAGATGGTACGTTAAGACGTTTAACGTTCTGTAGTTAGCCACTAATTAGAATTTCCTTTTAAAAGGACGTCACGACGCCCACAAAACACCCCATCCCACCTCATCTTAAAGACAGAAATTTTCAAATATCATTGTTAACGAGACTCCTAATTTTCTGCATGGAAAGAACTGTAAATTTGTAGAAGCTTCCTTTAAAAACCGTTTCTCTTCGTGGAGGATGTAACTTTTTTCCCAAACTCGTTATTTTCATTCTCTTTCCGACTATTTCTTCCGCCATAAGACTTATGTAAAGGACCAGAGTTGAATGCATTATCTGAAACTTTTGTTGTCGCTACAAAATGTAAATGGCTTATGAATACAAATTTTATTTCCCATTCTAAATATGGTTCCAAGTGCCATTGAGGTCAGGTTTTTCGAACTATCTTAAATCATACTGGCCAACATTAAATTTTGCTTCTAGAATTGCGCAGTTTTTCAAGTTTAGGAAACTATTATTACTGTCACAACCTCTTTGCGTTTAAAAATCACCATCTTTAGTATACTCAAACCCAAACAAAGCGCCTATCGACACCATTCTGTTCAAAATTCTGTAAACGTCTGCAAGGTCTTTAATTCTAAGTTTATACACCTTACAGCGCTAATGCAACTCCCTGATTCAACTGGTCCACGCGACATTATTGTTTAGAACAACTAAATATTAAATATCTAAAACCATGTGCAGTTATCACATTTCACAACTTTCCCCCGCTTTGTCTTTGAATTTTATATAAATGATCCGACCCTACCCACAAACAAATCTTTAAAAACTGTAAATTATGGAATTGTAATCATTTCAAAATCGCAATATGGCAGCTATCCCTGACGAAGAGCTCTTAAAAACAGTGATGGCCTTCCATCATATAAGTTTTTCAATCATGCTCTAGCCTGATCCAATGAACATAGAGTAATGAAGAAATGCAAGATTGACGGACTTTCTCCACAAAAGTAGTTTTGTTTGGTGTAACTCTAATCTATGATTGACAGCTGCAAAGCCTACTAAACATATTAGCTAGCTCTTTATCAAATAGTAAGCTACTTTCTTCAGATTTAATGATAACAATGTTTTCAGATTCGCATTGTTAAGTTTGAGAGTAATGTCGAAGTTACTCATTGCTTCTTTAAGTGAGGCAAAACCCTATAACCATCATGTATTTAGTTATCAGGCTAAACTATGGCCCTGTTTTGTCAATTTTATGAATCTTAATATACCCCTTGGCTTTAGTTATAATAAACTCATACGACTTTGTAGAATATTTCATGGACGTGACCTGATTTTAGTACCCGCCGCAACCGTAATAATCAAAGCAGTACAAAAAACGAAGTGGAGGTCTTGAGTTGTTAAGTATACAAACATATTATAAAACAAATAAAAATGACGCATTTCAAATATACTGAAGAAAAAAATTCTTTTGGGGTCCGCACACAATCTTAAAAAAAAATCAACCGATACTCTTGACATTTCTGTTACCCCACATGACACCTTTCAAGTAAAAAAAGGAGCGTACTCCAATGGCAATATCTTAAACCCTCCTATTAAAAACTACCGCAGTCCCGAAAGTGTGTTTAGTCATCCTATGCATTTTATCAGAACCAGAAATAAACTAGCTGTGTTTTGTTCCATCAACTGGGTGGAGTGTCGTATGCTGATCATCCAAAAATCATATCCTGATCCTTTGTAGAGGTCAGTGTAATAGATTTCATTTTTATTACACCTTCATTCGTATATTGACTGAACTGCGATCGCCATTACCAAATTACAAACCGATTAATCCATTCAGCACCGAATAGACAGGAAAAAGGGTTTGAAAGGAACTGTAACGAATTCATATTAATGTTAAGAATCAGACTTAAGAACAAAAGTCGGATCTTAATCATGGTCAAGTACCCCTTTAAGATTGGGCCGTGCACAGAAAGTAAAAATAAGATACAGGAATCCTCCTTACACATCTTTCTCTTCAGTCACAACTGAGATCACCTCGGTCCATAAGCAAGAGCATAAACAGCATGGCAACATAATCTAGACACTTCTAAAGGCCTAACTAAAGCAGGAATAGAACGAATAAACGACTCTATTCGTACTTAACGTTTGAGTTGTATGCAGGTTCGCAAGCACAAACAGATCGAGCATAACAGATCCCTTCTACAGGCATTGATTCACAAAAACAATACTTAGCAAATTTAGAGGACCCCATAATTCTACATTAGATTTACCTTCAAGTATTAAAAAGATACAAAATTTTAACAATACCCAAGATCAAAAGTAGACTTTGCTGTTTGTCAACTGTTAATAACATGCAGCCTTCAGACCACAGACACCAGATAGGCACAGATAATAAACTACAATAATGAAATCATGTGGCAGGCAATGAACAAAAGGTCGGAAAAAACGAAAAAAATTCAGAGCCAGTAATATTGCAAGCAGTAAACAAACTCCCAAGAATAAGTCATCCAATTCCCCTGTGGCCCAAAGCCCGAAGGCCGTTGAAGGAAGTCAAAAAAAATATGACCATGAAAAGAAAAGACGCACTTGTTACTTGGAATAACTGGCCAAGGATTACTTTGGTCTTATTTTACTAAAAATTTAACTACCGACTATTAAGAGATCTAATTAGTCAAAGTGCTCAGCCAAGAAAGCCAACTACTGTGCCTGCATAGACAATAAAGCCAGCTAACAACACCTCCTAATATAACCTAGGAAAAGCATCCCCGGCATGAACCGTCTAATTTTTTTAATAAACCCCCAAGATGATCAAGCTGTTTTTTACCCTTAAATTATCAGGTGGAGGCGATGGTGGGTGTGGAGTCACTGGACTTTTGACACACCACCGCCTGTAATAGCCATCACCTGCAGTAGTACATTATTGAAATCCTAAGGCCGTTATAACGCTTGCTAATGTGACTCCTTCTCTCTAAACAGCGTTCGTATTCGTTCCTGCTAGTGTTTGTGTCTTCATATAAAATTCTTTGGATAGTTTCTCTTATTCTGCTCACTTGATTTCGCAATTGTTCTCGGTTAGTATACAAAAATTCTAGACTTGTGCCAATCTTTTCTTGTACAAGATCTTTTAGTCTTTGGGTTAATTCTTTCTTTAAACACCAGCCCTAAGTTGTCGTCATCACCTCAACGAGTTTTTCTTTTTCTCTTTTTATATGCTCATCTAGTTCACCTAGTTTTTGCTAAAATGTTTGTTAATTCGCCTCTGATGCTTCCTCAAAGCAAATCAATGGGCCGCTATTTTCCCAGCATAGTCAATGGGAATCATTACTTGTTTTTAATGCTGATTCTCGGAAAAACTGGTTTCTGCTTCTAATAATATATTCGCCCGCTGTTTGACTTAAATCTTGAAGTTCCATGTTTTGTATTTTGGTTTTATCTGTTGGGAGTTCTTGTAGCGTGTTTTGGTGAAGTTTAAGCACTGCCCTTCCCTATCTAATTTTGGGTTTAGTAAATGCCAATGCAATTTTCGATCTTCCACCTAAGTACTATGTCTAATTGTATTTCATGACCTACAAACTTTGATTAGTCTTCGTTTATCTGTAAGCTGAACACGTTGTACCTTGCTTGGTTTTTACAAACAAATGGTCATCTTTTACTACTTCAAAATCATTAGGGTCTATAAAAATCGGAGCTTCTAGTCCTAAACTTTGGTATAAATGATCTGAACCTTACATTCTGTTTAATTTAATACCCTACATGTTGGTAATGTACTCCCGATTCTGTAATTCATCAGCAATGATAGCCCCGAGCGAGTGCTGCTCCCCCTGGGAATCACTCATGTCGTCTCCAGGATCTAAAACAAACATAAACTTCTCACCTTCAATGCCTGCCATGTTTTTTAAATAATAAACTTTTTATTTTGTTTTATAAAAATGTCACAAACATATGGCTCGATTCTTTGACACCGCATAGAGACTGAAAGAACCCCTTTTGGCTGAAGGGTAATAAGCGAATATTACTGTTTCCAAATAATCCATCATACTATTGATGCGAATCAAATACTACTGTTAAATTTCCAGACCTAGGAAGGATGAAGTGATTGTGCCAGCACTGCGCTCTTACATTCAAAATAGGACTCACATCAGAAACAGACCAAACAGGACAGTTGTACAGAATCAGGGGCGGCAACGATAAGAAAAAATTATCTATAAAAACTATATGGGGCAATAAATAATTTCTTATACACAATTCAACATATTATTAAACCAATTCTGATCATGGCTAGCCGCGAATGAAAGGGCTGTCTTGCGTTACAAAGAACTGAAAATGAAGAAGCACAAAACATAGAATAGGCTCCTAAAACGCCAAGACGGCAAAAGGTTTGTAGCCGTAAGTTATGCGTATGGAAATCGCTTTTTCATAACCCTGAATTTGAGTTGTTAAAAGCGCATTGCCCGCCATACTTACAAAGGACATTAAAAGACAATGGTCATAATGAACTAACTTTGTCAGACCACATAAATAATAATATATCTACAGACCCCCGAAGCAAAGTACAGCATTTCTGACATCTCGTTAGAAGTTTGACGTGTTAGCAACCCTGACTTAGCAGAGGATATCCATCAACAATATCAGTCCAAATTAGCAAATATTAACGAAAAGAGTGATTCATCATTCTAAATATCCTAAAAGCAAGGCGACACAATATGGAATTACAGTTTTAGTCCACAGCAAGAATCTGCTTAACAGGTATTTTATTGCTGAGTGAAATGAAGACCATTCGAAAGACAAACTGAAAATATTATAATCCTAAAAAATAACAAAATTGCAATGTACAATTGAGGGTAGTCCCTAACCAAATCTACGCTAGCGGGCTTAAACCTTATCATCAATTGATGAAATAGAAACTTTTTGGAGGCGGAGGTGTAGAAATCAACAGTAGACCTTAGTTGTCTAAAGATCTGCATCTTCCACAGTGTTAGACTTGATCATTATTAACAACGAAAATACGGTTTATGATTGACCTAAGGTCAACGGAGGAAAATAAGTTACATGGAAGCGGGAGAACAGTTATGAGACAAAAAATACATTCAAATAGATAAAGAAGAAGAAGTCGATAAAAAACCACTTAAAGTGTATTTGTTTTTCAAATATTATGCCCATCTAAATAATCAAGATAAAAATTAGAAAATATACTAATACTAAATTATTTTTATTTTAATAAAAAAATGCATGTCTTTTAAAGCATTATCCAAATGTGCCTAAGCGCCAAGTCCGCAAGAGAAGAGATTCGCCCCCGACATAAAACCTCAGATTAACAAACATTACACAAATCAGCAAGTACTAGAGCAAGAAATCCTTTCAAAATACAGCAAATCCAACGAAGTAATCTGCTGCCTTTAATGCTGTTACCTATGTTAAAACTGGAGCATCGACTAATAAGTGCTGCATCAAGCAGGAACGAGTGTTGGTCACCTTAGCAACAGGTGTTGGACCCCTGCGCACTTTAACCTCACGGTTGGCGTTTTCCTTTAGCTCTTGGCCTGTGTTCAATAGGTTTAGGTGCTGCAAGCAAAAAAAAAAAACAAAACTCATCAAACACACAGCTATGGTTTTCAACTAATAACAATGCTAAACCATATTCCTTCACGCTGAATAAAATAAATCACTAGCTGACACAAACCATCACGGATGCAGAATTTAATCGATAACAGCCGATTATGATGACTACAAAAGACAAAAGTTTTGATCTTCAAAGAAAGGCGAGGACAAGTTTTTCCTCAACCGCCCTGAACAACCGATCAGATAAAAAAAGGAATGCTAAAACAAGTAAACTAAAACATAAAACTCTGTTCTAAACAGCTCACAAAAACAACCCCAAAGGGCGTTTATACATTAGTTTATGATCTAAACACAAAAGAACCATCGAAATATATTCTGAATAAGTATTGATTTTTTTTGATTAAATAAAAATTTTGAGTTAGAAAAAAATCAGCATGGATAAGCTATAAGAAGGTCCAGACTAATTCCCTTTGAAGCAACTGCAAGAAAAATTATCAAGAGCACTGAATATAAGATTTAGAATCCTTAATAAATCTCATCAAACTTACATGCAAGTGTTGCTCATGCTATATCCTCAAGTTCCTGTAAACTAAACAATAGACCCGCCAGTTACAGAATGTAAGCAGTTTTAAATCGACTATATAACAATAAATGAAGAAAACCAAGAAGTCTGTGTCTCGACAAAACAACATACTAATCTTTCTCATATGACTTAACGCCTGGTTTGGCAAACCAAAAGCATACACCGTAATTTGATGAAGCCGCCGAAGAAGCTAAGAAGAAGGCTCTGGTTGGCAGAGGGCGAAGTCTTAGAGATCAGATAAAAAAACAGGCTAAGTTTGCACCGATAGTAGGCAGGTCTTACAATCCACTACCTCCTAGCATTGGTTAAAAAATAAGACAGTTTCTAAACAACAAGAATTATTCAGACAACAATGTTTTATTGGTGTGTACTTCAAGCTGCATTAACGACCGCAAAACGCCAGAGAGAGTGTCCAACACTATTCACCCTTACATCAATGATCTTAACTTAGTGGGGTGTCCCCTTTTCCTTTAGCGTAGATCAAATGATCAGTATAGAAGAACAAAACAAACCAATAACTGTAAAGTTTACACAGGATGAGGAAACAAATCACTACCCATAAAGGTGTCCAAGAACAGCCCAACAATAGGTGATCCAACAAAAAACATGTTTGACTTAACTACTTAAGATTTTCCACCAGCGGTGTAACCGCATTAACACATTGATACGTTAACAAAGAGTTAGTTATTGTGGCGGCATACTTCAAAGCAAACCATAAACAAGAATAACTGCAGAAAATGTTTAAACAAGAATTCCATCTGTTCAGCCGCGAGCGAACATAAGAAACAATGTTAATCGTGCCCAGATTGACTGAAATACAGAACAAATTACGCCCCCAGAAGCAGTAAAGTTTATTTTTAGGGAACTGGAAACGACTGCAAAATTCCCCATATGTTGTTTCGCAGATTCGAAACACTCATTGTTCCTTATTTAGGGTCCAGCGCCACAAAAACTTCGAAAAACGTCTAAATGAAGTATCACCAGATTTGATTCATTATGCCTTCGTTATTGTCAAGGTCGATGCGTTCATTCAACACCTAGAATTATATAGAGGACCAAAATGCTGCATAAAACTTTCTTAAAACGCATGCAGCAAGTCGAAAAGAATGTTCTAATATTCTGAATTTAACCTGAATCAGATGACTTAAGACCAACAACAGTATGACTCAAGCCACTCACTGTTGATTTGCTTTTTAAGAACACAGTGAGGAAGCCAATCCAAAAGTAAAGACCATGATCACATTAGTGGAAGGTTTAGAGGAGCGGGCGCAATAACAAATGCAAACTTCAACTAAAGTTTGAACCAAAGAAATGGAATCTGCCCAACTATCTTTCATAACTAGCGAGTTAATGACTCCTCATCATTAATGATAGCAGTAACCAAACTCCTTCAAAGGGTAGCATGCATTGCAAACAATCATCAGAAAAAGTACATGTTTTTCACTTTAAAATAAACATGTCTTTTTTATGCTCTATGCAACACTATGAAGGGATCATATAGAGGTCACTATCTATGTCCTTAAATACCTGCCAATAACGGAAGAATATTTTGACCCAACTCTCGTTAGAAAGGGCGATTTATCCTTACGAATACATGAACAGTTTGGGAAAGGATTGACGAAGATAAACACCTTCCTCCTAAAGGGCGCGTTCTTTTCTAGTCTTAGAGGAAAGGACATCAGCGATTCCGTTTTCCCAGCATGCTCAAGATGCGTGGCAGAAGTTAGATTGTAAAACGATGGGAGACTATCATGATTCCTACTTGATGGCTGATGTATGTTTGTTTGGCGGAGTCTTTGAAAATTACAGGAAGACTGCATGAAACATTACAGCCTGGATCCTGCGCATTATATTTCTGCGCCCGGGGATGAGTTGGGACGCTTTCTTAAAGTTTACGGAGTACAGATTGATTTATTCTGCCCTACCAATGATACAGATGATTGAAACGGATTGCGGGGGGGAATTAGTATGGCGTGCATCATTACTGTAAAGCAAAAACAAATACTAGATGATTATGATCCGAGAAAAGGTCTAACTATCTCATGTATTTAGATGCAAACAAATCTGTAGGGTTGGGAAAATGGCGCAATCATTTCCCGTTATCCCAACTTTGAAATGTACACTGGTGGTATTAAAACATTCAAGAATTTGTAGAACATCTGCATACTCTTACAGCTGATCGTAAAGAGGTCTTATTCTAGAAGTTGACTTAGAATATCCTCATGAACTCCATGACCTCATAATGACTATCCATTAGCAGCAGAAAGTCTAAAGATGAATCCAAGAGAACCGCCTAAACTTGTGCCTAATCTTCGAGGCAAAAAAAATTATGTCTGTCATTACAGACTTCTACAATTTTATTTAAGACAGGGTTTTGAAGTTGACAGCTGTTCATCGTATAATTGCTTTCGATCAAGAACAGTTCATGAACCATACATCTTTGAAGAACATGATCTCAGAACTAAATCCACAGTGCTTCAAAAAAAAGATTTTTTTCAAGCTAAATGAACACGTTGTTTCGGAAAAGACTATGGAGAATCCGCACAACGCAAGATGTTAGATTGGCCACCAAGAGACGAAGCAATTAAGCTGACTTCAAAACCAAATTTATCAGGACTTCAGAAGATTTTATGATCAGTTTTTTGGCATATGATGAAAAAAAAGAAGTCAAATTGGACCAAACCTGTATTTATTGGGTTTACTGTTTTAAAATTTATCAAAGTTTTTAAATTTGTTAGAGTTTTCTTTATGACTATTTTAAAACCCCTGTATCCAGAGTCCAGGTACTTTACACAGATACAGATAGTTTTGTTATAGATATCCCTACTGAAGACTTTTATAAAGACAGGGAAATCGAAGTGGAAAGGTTATGCAGGATGGTACGACACATTGATTACCCTAAAGATTCGCCTTTGCATTCAATTACTAACAAGAAGTTTTAGGAAAGATGAAGGATGAATTTATCTGGAAAGGTGTTTAAAGGGGTATGTGGGGTTTTAAAGGTCAAAAATGTACAGTTTTTTGGGCCCAAGAGAAAATCATTAAGAAAGCAAAGGGTAATTTTCTCGCAGTGTTGTGCAGTCGAGCATATCGCATGACAACTACAAAGAAGCATTGTTTGACAATAAGACTTTTCATCATGACAACGTAAAACTGCGATCTAAATCTACATGAGATCAACAACGGTTGTAACAAAGAAGTCATTAGATAGAACAAACACAAAGTGTGTTTGTTAATCCAGATTTTTTCATATGAAATCGGACATTGGAGGAGGGCATAATTGTATACATTCTTCGGGTTTATATTTTTCATAAACTTTTATTATAGATCAATTATAGCTTCATCCAATTCTTTTTAAATTTTTTCCATTTTTGCTTGTGCGTTCGAATTTTTTTTATTATTTCAAGATATTCTTTTTCCCAATTTGGGGGTTTGAGTTGTAGGTGATCTGGTGATTTAGCATGCATTGATTAATCCTCGAAAATGTTCCCCCATAGCATTAACGCATCAAAGATTCCTCGTTCATTTCAAGGTCTTTCCTTTCCCATTTTGTTTCGTTCTGCGCTTCCTTCTGAGCTTCCATTTTAAACTCAAATATTTTAAGTAAATCAGTTAAGCAACTGGAACTGTGCTGGTGGATTATTTGCAGTTTTCTTTCACAATAGATCTTTGAGGAGCTGGTTGTTTCGTTGTGTCAGTTTCTCGTAAATAATACACGGGCGGATTCATCTTTACAATTCTTTTATTTCATACGGATCACACTCCAAACGGATCTGTTGCCTGATGCGAGTGTCCCCTTCTGCTTCCCCGGTAAAAAAAGGTACCTTACTTTCAACCCCAAATGGTAATAGTTTGCTGGATGAAGCCTCTCCTTCAACAACATTTTTTTGTTTTTCTTTTGATTGCTTGTACTGGTTTTAGCCCTTTAAATTCTTCATTTTTCATTGCGCGCAAACTGAGGGCAGTTTCTAACCCATTTTTGTGTTGCGAGAATTGTCAATAAGCTCTCTGTGATCTGGTAGGAGAAAAGTCTTTCAGGGAAAAATGTTTGTTAAAGTTTTCGGGCTAAAGCCTGTGATCTGTGAACTCCTGGAATGCCTCTTTTAAAAGGTAACTCTATGTTTTAACAATAATTGATTCACTTGGCCTTTAATTCTTTCCCCTCATCGCTTGAATCATGCGAGGATAAGTTAGCGGGACTCGTTGGTATATCAGTTGTATAGCGACAGCAACAGCAGAAGCACTCTTTTGTGTTAATGGTTCCGCATCTTTGTATCTTGAAGCTATTTTCAATGACTGTGAGTGCGTACTTAAATCTTTTTTTGTTTTAATCGTATCAGAGGGTTAAATATAGAAGATCCATTTGATGGGTGTCGTTCGGGGATTGTATTCACAAAGTTGGTCTCTGTATTCGTTTGGGTGCAGGTAAATTTAAAATTTGCCAAATCGCTTGTTTTGATAACCATTCTTTCGCTGTTTGTTCACTGACTCCAGCTGCTTGGCTTAGCTTTTTGATTGCGTGAAATTTCCCCTTTCCCAAAATCCTTTTTGGGGAATAATAATTTTGTTCCCTTTTTATTCAGCCCAAAAATTATGTGCAACAAAATACACGATGGTCATACCCAAAAAAATAAACACGATTTCTTGCATCTTTTGTTTTTCTGATGGTTGATAAAAGTCGCTAAATTTTGGTGGGGGTAATGTCTCGATTGGTTTGCCTGTTACAAGATATATTCTTTTATTGCTTGATCAACATCTTTAAATGTGTAAGCTGCATGTCCCTGTTTTTTCAGTGTGTTATTAATAAAATCTAATGCTCAATTCTCTGCTTTTATAGTGATCTTGCGCTGCGGCTAGTTGCTCCATAGCTTTGTTATGTCTTTTTCTCTCGCCGTCATCCGTAGTTTACTAAACGGTAATTACTTCCGTGAAAGCAAGCGCATTCCACTACTGCGCCACCTATCATTCATTACGAGTGATAGCCATTTTTATAAACGGATTTTTTTTTACATATTAATACTGTCTGGAATTATTCCTTGCTTGATAGAAAATCTTTTGTAGCGAACAAGCTGTAATAACAGCAATCAGTTTTGCCGAATCCTCAAAGTCTAGTTTGCCCAAAATCTGCTGGCTTTATTTTAACAAGCTTTTAACCAAGCATTGTGTATCCTACATTAGACCCCCAATAACAGCA